>JARHVA010008559.1:222500-315000 GCA_037957365.1 Torreya grandis | reverse complement strand
AAATTTTCCAACCTCTTTAAATGGGTTGATTGCTTATTTATGAGTGTTATACCTCATATTTAAATGCACTAACTACCTGGGCATGAGTGATCTTCCTCATCCTCTTTAAGGGACCTCATGATATATTCAAGGTACCATTTTTCTAATTGCTCATGGTCAAGGCTGTGTGTAGTGATGAGGACCAAAGATGAAACTAGTTGCTTAAATACTTCATACATTAGTCTACTTATTAGTAAACTTTGAGACTTACAGTTGATGAGACTATCTCATGTGGTTCAGGTGGAGGGCAAGTCAAATGATGCCATGCATCCCAATAATAGAATTTATGTCAAAGTATCAAATGATCTGAAGGCTTAGAAGGGTGCCACATATTTTAAATAGTCAAATCTATTCAAAATGATTTGTGCCCAAATAGTTTGAAATAATCCAATTTATTTACAATATAGAAAACATATTTATGGAAAAAATATTCTCCACTCCACTTTAGTGGGTATAAGTCCAAATTATTAAAAATAACCAAATTTAATCAAAATGACCTATGCCCAAATGGTTTGAAATAGCCCAATTTATTTGGAACATAGAAAATTTATTTTTGGAGAAAATATTCTCTGCTTCACTTTAGTGGGTATAAATCTAAATTATTTGAAATAGTCTAATTTATTCAAAATGATCTATGCCTAGATGGTTTAAAATAGTCCAATTTATTTGGAATGTAGAAAAAATATTTTTGGAGAAAAAATTTCCACTCCAATTTAGAAGGTACAAGTCCAAATTATTTGAAATAATATTTTCTTCCTCTATGGTAACTTCATCAACATGTTGCTCATTCTCAACATGGGTATCATCATAGACCATGGTATTAGGTTCCTTATTAGTTTGAGACATATTAGGTGGTATGAGGAGAATATCAATGTAATAAATAGAAACACATCTAAATATAGGGCTACACGTAAGCTACATGCAAGATAACATAAACATGAAATGAAAAATTACAACAATTTAAAATCCAATTTACTTGAAAACCCTAGGAATCATAAATGTTTCATTAATAAAAATGAGGTTCACCAAATGTTTGACCCTAAATTAGATGTGATATGGATGATATTAGGATAAATAGGGTTAATAATATATAAATTAATAAGCACAAGAGAAATAAATATATCTATAACAAGCCAATTAATTACAAAACTCAAATAAAACATATACTAAATTTATTATGTTAATATATGCTAAAAATAAAAAGTAAACTATGCTAGATATGGAAATTATAAGTAAAGAATATACATAGCTAGTTATGATTATAATATATATTTGGATCTGTAAAATGTAAGAATTAAAATTAGAGAGTATTTTGGAACAATCACCAAATTATGGATTTTGTGCCTTTATAGCCTCAAACACTTACATCAACCTACAACAGCTACTCACTACTACTGTTTGGGTCAAATGTAGGTGTCTTATATGGAATACTTACTAAAATAGGATATGAACACCTAGATGATTATGTGTTTTTAATCACCTTCACTCTAATGCTTTTATATCTAGGTTATGGAATTTCAATCATTATCAAATGATCAAACCCTAGTTTTTCATCTTCATAGTGGGTGTGGGAAAAAATGGTTTAGTAGGCACATAGTGTTGAACTACCCAAAATAATCCTCTATAAATGAGTGATTCCTAAATATAAAATACTCTAAATATGTCATTATTATTTATCTATCCCTTATGTTTTATATTTTATGTGAGTCATGTAATGTGTGATAAGTGACTACAATAATGACATAGCTTTAGACTTGGTAAATATAGCTCTTGGGTTGCTCCTTTAGTAATTCAGACCTATAGATATGTTTTATTTTTGAATAATATGTAAATATGAGAAAATATAGAGTATTTTATCACTTAAGTGTTTTATTGAATGTTTTTGGTAAGTTTATTAGTGACTAGGTAAGAAGTTTATAGGTCTATGATAGGTGAGGAATGAATGAGGGTTGATCTTATATTTATGCCAATCCCTTAGGAAAATAAATAATATAATATAACTTAGGATAACCATTATGACATGTTTCATTCATAAATTATATGACTTTTAGGGAACTGGACATTTGTGTCAAAGAAGGACACCTATGTCGACATAGTTATTTGTCTAGGATGTAAGTTTCTAGGGAGCACAAAAATAGGTAAAGGCTCAAAACTTGTAGAGTCATAAGATAAATATGTTTTAATAATTTTGGTAAATATATAATTCTTTGGTCATCAACATAAAACTATTTGGACTAATAATAATCTAAGGGTCATAAGAAAGAGTAAATGTGAGACTTACAGAAGTAAAAAAGGTCTAGAACTATGAGGAACAACCAAGGTATGAGTTTTACAAGTGTACAATATTAAGGCTATATAATTAAAAAAATAGTGTCTACTTTTTTATAAGTTACTAGGATGGCCTTGGATACACTATTTCCATGTAATAAATAATGTAGTATATATGTGTGTTAAATACATTCACACAAATACTGTAGTTATAGTTTATGGTATTATGTATGAGCATCCACTTGACCAAGATAGGTTTATACCCAAACAATTAATTATCAAATTTACTAAGCTTAGTCCTCTATGAAAGGGTAATAAATAGAAACTATAGTTCCCTATGTGGCCAATAATTGATATATCATTGCATTAAAGACATATAATGGATTCCATGGAATCATTACCTACTATGCACCATATTCATATATCTAGAACACTTAAACATTTTTATATTACTGCCACTTCAAAGAAACCATACATTAATAAATTATGGGTTCCATGGACCCCATTCCTTATATTATTTCTTCATGGGCATAGATTATTCCCATACATAGAGTTTTACAAATACTACAATGCCAAATATTACCCCTATGCAGGATCCTTGGAAGTATCATTATTTTATGTACCAATTTCATAGTGGGTAGATACATATGATTATCCATTGGATGAGATCATAGGATAATTATTTCTTTGAAAAATATTTTAAAAATACCAAAAAAACTTCAAAATTCAAAAATATTTACATATTCTTATTAGTTCTTTGGTTCTATGTTGGTGTATGGAATATCAATAATTTATATACACACATATTTCACACATTATTTGAGTGTGATATAGGCCTACATAGATACATGTTCTATTCCTATATGAATGTTGGGCCTTCCTTTTACTCAGGTCATATAGACATTAAGGCATATGATTCTTTGATATTAATACACATAGGTTATATGATTTTATGATAATTTTCCATTATCATTTTTAAGCTTATGTAATTACACATGTCTTTATTCATGCTTATATATTTCATAGTGTAAGTGATATGTTGTGCACATGACATTTTTTGGTAACACATATAAATAAGGGATAGTATGCCATGTTTATGTTGGTTTCTTACACTTTTCCTTTATGCACTTCATTGAGTGTCTTTTATTACTTGATGAGAATTTAAATATTATCCATTGCTTACAACCCCCATTCCTTTGTTTCCTTACTTTAACATTTACATATGTCATTTCTTGTCGTATAGATGTTTGAATATGTCATTCCTTTCCTTGTGTAAATTTAACCAAGTCATGTTCCTTTGATTGTTAATAATTGAAATATTCCCTTATTTGAGGTCTCCTTGGACCATTATCTTTTGACTTGATTTTGAGTGATTTTGTGTGTGTGCTTGATTGATTTTTGAGATTATAATGTTACTATATCGATGTTGTCATAATATATATCATGCATATTTGGACTTGATGTGATTACATATTATATAGTTCATTGATATATCTATCTAGACATGTTTATCATATATGATAAATGGTTCATACACAAATTATATAATTATCTTATAATTTTGGGTCAATTTATACCAATTTATACTTCCCCTCATCTTAAAAGAGGGGTAATATTAGTGGGGGCATGTCATACAAACATGGATTTCATATTGCTTACTTTTCATAAATTCAAATACATATAGTGGGAATGTTAAGGAAACATGTTCTCCACATTTGACACAATTCACAAATTCAAATATATAGTGGGGGCATGTTATGGAAACATGTTCTCCACACTTATACTAGCTCCCAATTTTAGATATCAGTAGGGGCATGTTTTGGAAACATATTCTCACACTTACATAGTTGAAAATTGGTTAAATTACACAATGATATGATTTAGATAAACATTAGTATATAAATTATATGCATTCATACCATTATTATAACCAATTTTAAACATGAGATATACATAAGGTGCATTTTCTATGCAAAGAGTACCTAAATTACAAAATACTTCTATAGACTTTATCTCACTAGGGTATATGGTTATATATTATTATTAATTCCATATACTATAGTAATTTCTTCAATTTTGGTATGGTTGAAGTGATTAAATCACTCATATTTGTCATTTTTATATGTTCAATTAACTCACACTTACTATTTTATAAGTATGTTTGGGTTGCACGGTTGAACTAATCTCAACTACCAGGTGGAAATGGATATTTTATACAAGTTTGGAGTCATTTTTATCCTTTAATATCTATATATACGTAGTTAAAAATTTTCATTTGTCCTAATCTAAATTTAAATGGTTCATAATGATACATATTTTCAAATCAAGTTGCCAAAATGCAAGGTGATTACATCATTACCTAGGTGTACTCCTAAACATGATCTTTATATTTAAATAATTTCAATGATTTTTATTTCAAATTATATGACTAATTATATGTTTTAACATGATATTATTTTTAGGTCAGTCACCAAAAAAACACTCAATTTGGGTTTATGCAAAGGCAAGATGTGTTATACACAGAGAGCTACACATTTTTTCACTTTAAATTATCAACTTCATTACTAGATTAAATGGGGGAATATGTACTAACCAAATATAAATTATATAGAATGTCAATATTATACAACTGGAAAATACATAATATGGATATACCTTCAATATACAGACTTTTATACTACTAAAAGGATTATATAAATTATCTCTTTGTTACAAATTAATTATCTCTTAGTTTGACCAGTGCTAATCTAATGACCCATGTATGTTATCATGATTATAATACTATAAACCTATATATCCTCTATATATACAAGTTTGGGATCTATGCATGTTTTCTATCTTCCTATACACTTTCATCCTAGTTATATGCCTATGTTGATGCAAGTGTCATATTCTAACATAAGGGCGTAGTTCCCTAAGGTCATAATTTTTATAGATGAAATGTATACCTATGGTTAAACTAGGTTATTTAATGCAATGTATTTATAAAATGGATTGATATATGTATAAGATCAACCCTCATGTATTCATCACCTAACACAGACTAAAAAATTCACAAGGAAACTTAAAAAATGCATTCAATCAAGCATTTGAGTGAGAAAAGATTCCTTATTTCCCCTATTTCCATATTAGTCATAGAGACATAAAATATATAGGTTTAAAGTACTAAAGGTTCACTCCATGTGACATATTTTCCAAGCTAGAAGTTATTTCACTATTGTACTTACATTCCACATATTACATCCTTGTGCACATATAATCTAACATGTAGGGGAGAACTAAATTGATCTGAGGCCTTCTTTAGAATAGTGTCTATGTATAAAACACCCATTTAAAGAAGGGTATTTTAGGTTAACTCGACACCATGATCCCACTAACCCATTTCCCCATATACACTATAAAGATTAATAACTAAGGTTTTCCTATTTTATAAGGAATGACAACCCATGATCTAGATCTAAGAATACCAAAGTGAAGGTGACACAGAACACAAAATATCATATGTGGTCTCATTTAGATATATCTAGTATTCCATACTAGATATCTAAATCTAGGTTAGATAGAATAATTAACACAACTATCTAAGTTCAATGCAAGTGTCTAAGGATATATAGGTAAATTTTCAAAAATATGATGACTGATCTAGGGCATTGATCTAATATATTTACAGCTTGTTTTATATCATATTTTCATGTGCATAGTTCACCAACTAATTACTCTTGTATTCATTTCATTTATGTATCAATAAATAGTTATGCTTTTTATTTTTAAGATATATCAATATTTAAATTCAAAATATTCTTATCTAATTTTGCAATTAATTGGCCTAATATAGGTCTATTTATCACCTTTTTGATTTTTCATTTCTATATTCTAAACCCTGTACTATATTGACCCATATCAATTTAGGTTTAAGTATGAATATACATTTTAGATTGAAAGTGCATACATAGTACCATAAAACTTCAATATATAAGTGTTTTTGTGAATACCATTATTGTTATAAATCTCATCCATATGTAACTCAAACTGATATATAATTCCTTAAAAAATATATCATATTATCATATAAGTCCCTTAGATAATCCATATATTAAGTCTTCTTAATATGATAAATATTCTCAATTTGATAAATCTAATAAATTTGATGCATATAATTTGTCTCAAAATGTAATAAAATATCTAATTTTTTTTGTCATAATCATGTATAATTTCCCACATATGACTGACATATGCCTAAATCTTATCAATTTGACCCATATGCATCAAATAATATAACTTAAGTATAAATTACCTATTTTTCATTCGTTTAATCTCTAAGACATGCCCATTATAACCTACCCTTTTCATATGAGGGATGAACCATGTGAATCACTCATGTCAAGAGAAGGATCGTGCATCATATTATATATAAAGAAATCATGTAAATTATATTTAAAAAGCTATAAAATATGTCATCATATAAATAATTAATATTTTAACTACATATGAAACATATAATACAAGGAAATGAGAACACAAATTTAATTTCAAGAAAATATAGAAATCTTGCATGTAGTAAGAAGTATCACATTGAAAATAAAATGGATATGATAAACTAAAATAAGAATATTACTACTAGTAAAATCCTTTTAGATAATAGAATAAGTAAAAATGCATCCACACAATATAAAATATTTCACTTGGTAAAAAATTTAGGGAAAAACCAAATGGACTAACCTTTTTTACTACTATTTTAACTTAACCATATTTCAATACAATAATTTACTTCACATTTATGCTTTTCCCATACTATATGTATTAGTATATATAGGTAACCACCAAAGTGGTGTTTTAAAACCATGGTTACTTAAACCATGGGTATATAAAGCATAAGATAAAAACACATAAATACATGCCAATACTATCTTGAAAAGTCTAGTTCTATAGTATAGTAGAATGTCAATCATGGAAAATATATAGAACATTTCAAACAATCTCCCAAATTTTTAATATATTCCATAGTCATCCACATGACCATACCATAAATAATTAATGTTAGCTATGCTCAATAATTTTATACACCAATAAAATTTCTTAGTAATCATATAATTTACTATTGAATCCAAAAAATTATCACATTTCCATTTTCTCTCATAATATATACTTCTCCTCCACCATTTCCCTCAAAAAATTGTATTTTAAATCAATTTGTTTCATTATAGAGTGGTACTTAGGGTTACTTGATATTGAGAGTCAAAATATATCCCTATAACCTTTTTAATAGACCTAATATTATAAGTTAACTCTTAATTCTAGAACACTTCATTTCTTTCCTGAGTACCTTTCATTTATTTAGCCTCTATGGTGGATATAATAACACTATCCCACCATTTTTGATCCAACTTATAGATCCAAAAAATAGGATGAACAAATGCATAAGTTGAATGCATACCCACTGGTATATATTTACCTATAAATATCTCCATCCTAGTCTAAATCCACAAAAATATGTAGATTCCATGTTTTGATATCAACAAGGTTACCTTGATAACAGATTGCATAGTCTGACATCATGAAAAAACCTATAGATGATATTAACCATAAAATATTGTTCCTTCCTATATTAAAAATAAATATACTCACTAATCCTACTACATTATAAAATTTAGGTCTGATACAAACCATTGAATACATCAAACTACTAATAACATTATATTATAATATTCCCCAAAATGGATGAGGAGGAGCAGAAGTTGGTCAAAAATGGGGATTTTTATGAGCTGGATCAGATTAAAGGGATATGGAGGGACATCCTAAGCTGTATAAGGGAGTACTTCATCTTGGATGGTAGAAGCAAACGAGTGCATAAGTTCCATTTTGTCTTCCTCAACCACTTCAGGCATAAGGTTAGCTTGTCTTTTCCTTTCTATCTTCGCTACTCCCTGATTCAAAGCCTTTATGCTCATAGAAAAAAGGATTTGTGCCCTATTCTTCACGAAGGCCTAATTCTGCTTATTGAAGGCTATTGCAAGAATAGGGCACTGGTTAAGTATCCCAAACAGGGGAAAAATAAGTTGCCAGGGAATAAAAAGAAAGAAAGTGTAAGCAGAAGAGGAAAAATTAAGACCCCTAGTCCTAACAAACAGAATGCAGAAGAAGAAAGGGGTCGGGAGAGACTTGAAGAACCCGTGGAGGAAAAATCGGAGGAAGAAGATGGAACGGAGAGTTGGGAAACCAACTCTAGTAATGATGTAGAAGGATCGGAGGAAATTGAAAAGGATAAAGTCAATACTGAGGAGGATTATGTTACCAAAATAGAAGAGTTGGAGGAAAACCAGAAAGTGGCGGAGGAAGACACTGTCCAGGAAGATCCTGGTGAGGACCCAACTTCTAAGAAAGAAAAGGAAATATCTATCCAAGAATATATTCAAAATATGGAGATGGAAATTGAAGAAGGAATCAATGAGCGGGAACAAAAGAGCAAAGATGATGTCTTTGAAGAAGATAGGAACAGCCCGAATAAGAAAACCTGAGGATTGGAGAGGAAAGAATCAGAATGATGAAATTTACATCCCTATGACTTGGGTTAACAGTAAAGCTGAGTCTTCTTCCCAATTAGATTCCTGGCTGTGTAGGGAGATCATTGAACTCAAGAAAAAAGTGGAAACTTTGGAAGAGTCTCTGAAAGGTGCTTGGAACAAAGTAAATAGCATGGAAATTCAGCTAAGCGAGATCCCTGTGAAGCTCAAAGCTTATGAAATCAACCTCCGGGAGTTAATAAAGGATAACAGAAAGAAAATGGATGAAGTAACGTCTAACATTTGTGCAACAGCTATCAATATAGGTAAAAAAGCCAATGAGGAGACCAAAGCACTAGAGGGTCCCAGCAAAAGGACAAGGCAAAGTTCCAGAAAGAAAGATACACAAAAAGGAGCTTTGCTGGAGGTTACCACACAGGAAACTGTTGTGAAAGAAAAAGAAGCCATGAACTTGATTCTGGAACTGGATGAATAATTTGGTCCTTCTTGGTGGTAAATAAATTGGTACAGTTATTTGTTTTTCACTTGTTAGCTTTTGTTTGTTGTTTCTCCAGACTTCTGTATCTGGGTTTTGATCGGATGTATCTCTGATGGTTTCAGGACCATTCAAAACCTAATTTTGCTACTTCTCTGTAGTGTTTTTTAGGTGTTGCCTGTGGGCGTTATTGTTTTAAAGGGTTTCAGGGCCCCTTCAAAACCTTCTTTTACCTCTAATCTAAAACATTATATTATAATACTAGACATGTCCTCAATTTCATAGTCAATTTAGGGACATTGTTTAGTAAAAAAAAATTGAAAAACAAGAATGGGATTGCTGATAGGATTAATTTTATGAATATTAAACCTTTCTCGTATCATATAAATATAATTCCTTTGATTTAACTAAATTTTCCTATTTACCTAATCTCTTATAATTTTCATGCCCAAGACATATTTTTCAGCACTATGATTCTTTATATCAAATTTAGATTATAATTGAAACTTAATTCATTAATAATTTACTTATAAATAACAAATAATAAATTTAATTCACATATAATACTATTATCATAAACTTTTCACCTTCTTATTTGTTGTTTCTTGCACAACATTCCCCATTTTAATTTTGAGAAGGGGCCTCTTTCTTTATTTAAGCAAGCTAAGTTCAGATATGAAGATTTTTCATGGTTATAAGCTCAGTATTAGAGTGATATATTGTTAATATTTTGGATAATAAATTATTATTATGGCATAAACCTTTTTTTCAACCTTGGTAAAGTGACAATCCTGAGTTTAAACTGATTTGACATGATTTACTTATAGTTTGCTCTTGAGAAGGCTTAAGCACATCTTGGATTCACATTTGAAAAAACCATTCACATTTAGAATTTTGGTGTAGACCAAAGTTTAATATGTGGTGAGATATATTTTTCCTATATATATCATCTCAACTAAGCCTTAGTTTATCAAGATCAAATCCCAAGCTCCTAGTCCACCAAGCTCAAAATGTGCCAAGCCCAAGTTAATTTATTCAAGTCCAAGAATCCAAGCTTGATGACATAAGCCATCTCCATGTTAACCTATCTCTAGTTTATGTATTAATATAATCTTAGTTGATCTTGATTCTATTGATTTTAATTCCCTTGACCCTAAGTAAGATGATCTTTAGTTGTGTTGAGATCCAAGTCTACCAACCCTGAGTTGAATCACTTGAGTCTTTACCCTAATATTGATCTTATAGATCAATAATTTGGGATGTTCCCAATCATTTTTTCATTTTCATTTAATTATTTTTATTCCTATATCTCTCTTATATGGTTAAAATTTTCAACATCATACTAGTTGAGGCCCTATTTATGTTATTTTCCATGGTCAAAAAGCTTTCGATTGAATGCCAGTTGCATAATCTTGGGATTGATGGATTACATTAACTTGTCCATGATGTAGCCTACAAACCAAGATCTCCTCTAGGATCAAAGGCCATAAATCATGCCTCATGGAATTATCTATGGATTTAATGACTTAGGGGAGAGTTAAACCTATGATGTTGACTCAAAGACCTCATGATTGTGCCACATGGCATCATCACATTTTATTATAGAAAATAGAGAAGTCAAGATAATGTCATATGGCATCATCTTGTGTACCTAGACCATGGATTGATGAATTAGGGACTTCCACATAGCTCACAATGACATCAATATTATACTAAGCCTAAAATTAATGGGTGTATATATGTTAACCAATTATAAACCCTATATATATAGGCTAATAAGAACATGACATGTGGCACTTGATAGGCTTAAAGTTGGTATCTATCTCAAATGTCAAAGTCATCAAATATTTTTAACCTAGATAGTAGATGTTCCAAGTGTTTACCATGATTTATCTTTATAATTCGGTTGAATTTTAATGTCTACACATTCAAAATATTTCTTACCCTTGGTTGATCGACCTAAAAATTATATTTTAGATCTAATTTACTAAATGATATATGTAATCTAAATTGAGGATTTTACTATTTTATTGCTATATCTAATTATTTATTGAGCTTGATATTTCCTTCATGAAATTTTTCATTGATCTTTGTCTTGCTCAATGTATTAGTATTAATCAAATAGTCTTGTTATGTATTTATTTTGTTATATCTTTCTTTTTGGCTTTGTCAAACTTTGTTTTATTCCATCTATTTATGACTTATTCCTTTTTAATTTTCACAAGTTTCCTTTTTAAATTTTCCCCAAGACCTCGATGTCTTGAGATGTTTCCAAGTGTTATCATCTCAAGGACTTAGGGACTTATGGGGAGTATAGACCAATTGAGTATCCCTAAGGGCTTGAGGACCTAAGATACTACCAAGTCTTAACATTTTGGGAACTCAAGACTTAGAGGTAGTGGTTAGTGATAGAAGTATTTATAAGGATCTTAATATAGTGAGAGTATGCCATGTGGAGTGTATATCAATATCCTAATGAAACCAAAATAACCACATGGAGGAAATTTCATAATAAAGCTAAGGGAATTGAGAATTGACACCTCTCTACCCATGTAGGATAGTTTTAGATGCAAATAACTATTCTAAATACCCAAAATATTTTAGGAAATTATTATGTTAGTTTTTTCATTATTAATTGAGAAAAAATAATTATATTTGTTTGAAATATTATTAGTGATTTATTATAACAAATCACATAACAATATGATAAATGGTTAGTGGTTATTAAGTTGTTATAAAAACTTACCTATAGTCTAAGAGAGTGGTCTATGGAGTTATAATATACCATATACATAGCCTATTTATATGTAAAACATATTATTCATTAACATTAAATTGTGAATGATTAATTTATAACATGTGATTTGCACCTGAATTTTTCACTAAATACAGTTTAAAATCTATATTTGGTATTAGAGTAGACACCATAAGGGACCTCTCTATAATTTTGGTCTTTAACATCACAAGGATTTGAGAGTGAAGACCATGTATATTACTCCTTACCATTTGAGAAACCTTTATTTTTAACAATGGTAATGTAGTGTAGACTATGATCATAGGAATTTGACTCAAGAAAGGAGGTTAGTATAGAGTTAGTTCTAAAAATAATGAAATTAACACACTAACAATCTAACATATCTAAGCCTAGATCATGGGTGGAGCATGGTGAATAAACAAATTGAAAACACAACTAAAAATGGAAGGAAATAAAAATTTTAACACAAAATATAAATTTCTTACCCAAATCCTTGATTACTCCAAAAGGCTTCTCCGTTGGCTTTCTTAGATTTGTGCTCAAAAGGTCTTCATAAATGGAGTATGGCTACCTTCATCTCCTCTTGGAAACTTTTTCAATTCTTGGCTTTGGCTTGATGTGACTTGATTTGGCTTGGCTTGGAATAATTTTGGCATTATAACATTATGTTTGCATTCATGACCAAATTCCTACATAATAACACTACTATGTCCAAGCTCTCAAAATGAAGAGCTATAGGATTGATTTTATAGGCTTTAAAATCACTTGGAATGGGTTAAATTATAACTTTGGTTGAGTTTGGCATATTTTTAGGATATTTTTTTGATATTTTCCAAAAGTGACAACTCACAAAGGTAATGATTAACTTCTAGGATGTTCTAAGATGCTCTTGATAAATGAATTTTCCTTTTTGGTAATTGATTTATTATCTCAATTTCTCAAGGATGAAATTAATTAGGCTTTGATTAATATTTGCACTTTAATTAATCCCATTTAGGAATTTGGTCATTTTTTATAAGATTTAAATTTAATTCAATGTGCATTTACCCAAATTAATTGATTCATGGGCCAAGTTGATTTAATTGCATGGTTATGAAGCCAAATCTAAGACTTATGGAAATTATTGGGCTAGGTATTCAATGATTGGCAAGAATTTATCTAAAGTAAAATTAATAAGTCATTGGTGGCCACATTTAGGTGTCTCTAGTGTGCCCCCATTTGGGAAGATGTTGTAAAACCATATTCATAACAATGTCTTCCCAAATAATGAGAAAATGCCTATATGCCAAAAAGAAGATGATGTTTGAATAAAAATCTCCCAACAATGTTCTGTGAAGCCTATAATTATGCCCCTTCAAGGGAGTGGATACCACATATGTGGATAGATGGTCCCTAACAAAAATAAAAAAGAAAGGTGGAATTAACCCATGGTTGAGATTAATCTAAATAATAAAATGCTTACATGCATTGATTTAAAAGGTACCGATTTGCCCAAAGGTGGTTATAATTAGGAATAAAAGTTAAAATAATGATTTTCCCATAGGTGGTTATAATCATTAAGATGACTTGGAATGTTTGATAAAATATGATGTTTGATAAGCTTGTGCCCTAGTAGGGTATATTAACAAGCATAAATCAAGGATATAACCTAGAATATAGATTAAAGATGAGTGGGTGAAAATTTAAATATGATGGTCTAATGACTAAAGAATTCATAAACAACTAGGAATACAATAATGCACAAAGTGATTAAAGAGATAAATTATAAGAATAAAGGTTGATCAATGGGAATGATTTAATTGACCTGCCAATGTGGAGATGCTCATCTTAATTAGCATTGATACAAAAAGAGTGGTCAATGTTTGATTTGATCAAGATGGGTGTGGAAGGATTTATCAAGGTACCAAGGAGAAACTTTTTATGCTCTATTTCTTGTAGACTTCTTACAGTTTATTTTTACTATAGTATGTGATGGTAGGCTTCATGATAGAACACCATGAAGACTTGGCCAAAATATGCATAAGGACTGACTCCTGATCCAATAAAAATTGAAAATAATGGACAAATGATCAAAACCATGATGACTATGTTGATGTATGAATATGGATGGACTCAAGAAAAATACACAAGGAATCACCCAATGAACATATATAAACTGAGTCAAGGTAACAATGCTTAAAGAAAACAAATAGGCAAACAAATTAAAAAATAGAAAGCACTCAAACAAATAAATAACTTATAATAAAAAAAACAAATTGAAATCCTAAAAATAAAAGCAAAAGTTTGCATCCTAACAATGACTTTGCCCCAGTATGGTGGATCAAGGATAATTGACTAGGCTTAGATAGGAAAAATGTTTTTAGATTTTGAAATATTTGAATGTTTTTAGAATTTTGAGGTATCTTAACTCATTATATAATGATAAGATACCTTCTTGTAAAATAGTGAGAGTTTTGGCTTAGGTTACTCATAAAATGGTGAGAGCATATGGAAAAGGTGGACTAAGGTGACTACAACATAAATTGAACACATCCTATATAGTCCCAAAATGACCTTAAGTCACAGTAACTCCATCTACACAAAAGGTGGGAAAAAACTAATTAGGTCCCAACAAGTTCTTAAATCTAGCAAATGGATAATCAAATGAAAATAATAATGGCAAAGTGATGTAACAATACATGATAAATAAATGTTGCCCCTAGTTTGCGTACAGGCAGTTATAACTAGGATACAATGGATTAGATCAATTATACTAATTTTCCCATAGGTAGTTATAATTAGTATTAAGATTGATGAACACTAATTTTCCCCAGCAAGTGATATAATCAAGCTCACATAAACAAACTTGATATAGGATAGAAAATGAAATATATCTTACTAGATCAACTATCACACTACTTTCATAGACTATCAATCTAAATATGAATTTCATTTATTATTGAAACTTAATCAGAATCCCCTCATAAAAAGTGTAGGAAGAACCAAAGTAACCAAGATCAAAATAGGATTGGATAGGATGACTAAAAATAGGCTTGGGTCTAGATAGGAATGGTATGATAGGTTGGTAAGGTCTTACTTAGAAAAATGATGGGTTTTAATAGATTAGATAAAATGGTAAGAGGTTTTCCCCCAAGTGATAAGGAAAATGGTTAAGATATGTGACAATGGAAAAAATATTGATAACATGATATGATATGGTACATGTTTGGTTCTAGCCTGGGTATGATAAATGATTATATTACTCTTATTGAAGTGGAGATGCATGTCTTGATCAATAAATGATATAACTAGTATAGTCAATCATATAAATTACTAGCCCACATCTCATCTTAATAGTTAATCTATCAAGAATTGGCTATATATTTAGATGTAAATGATGTTGTTGTGATCTTCATTAGTCATTGATGTTGTTTCCATCAAACTTCAAGATAAACTATATTTGTAGCCTCTACAAAGGAAAGTGAGACCATGGATGGTAAAGATGGATAAATTTTGGATGGTAGGTTTGATTTTGAAATGTAATGGAGGATAATGAAATTAATAATCAATGGGAAACAAATGAAGATTAGGATTTTCAAGCAGACATAATGTTGTTAATTCTAGATTCGACATATCTTTGAATGTGTTAGGGCCAAACACTTTTGAATATTCTCTTGATATGACCACCATATTATTCTATATTTTGGGATTGAGATTAGCTACCATCTTATTAGGCTATAAATTGGAATCTATTTTAATTTTTTCTTTGATAATGTCTTCATCAAGTAGTAAAGAACTTTTTTACTCAGCTATTGGTACCTCAAAGAGGTTTCTACTAATGAAGTTGTCTTTATTGTCCCATAATACCTTCAAAAATGTTTCAATGAGTAACATGGACTTTTGAATTTGATTATCCCCTAGCACCTCCAAAAAAATTTCACTAGAAGATGTTGAGTTTTGACTTTGATTGCCCCCTAATGCCTCTGAAAAGGTTTCACTGAGAGAGTGTTCTTATAATATATAATTATTGTCTTGGCCTCCTTACTCTTTTTCAATTGATATGTCACCATGGATATAGTTCAAAAATGTGTGATTTTTTTGGTCCTAATCAACACTTGTGGGAGATGGAATGTCAATAATATGGCTATGTTAGTTGGTTGTAATGGCATGTGGAATGATAATGGAATGGAGGTTGGCAACACAATATTTGTAGAAGATACTAGGAGAACATATGTTAATGCTGAAGTAATCATCCTCAAAAACCTTATAAGGATAAAAAATGTATTCATATTGATCTGAAAGGCATGCATAACCAAGGATGAAGTCCTCAAATGCTATGGATAGGGCATTACAAAGATTGGTTGTTATTGCAATCCAAAAGACAAGGTCCTGGAATGGTAATATCATTTCTTGGATATTGTGGAGCTTGGTAGTTCATGTAATTTGAAGGAAGGTTAGTGGTAGCCAAGGGTTAGAGAACAAAAGGGCATTTTGGAGGGTGATTATGCACCCAAACCAAAGCATCCAAGCCCTCCTCATAAACCATATCATCCCAATCAAAGTAGCAAGTTAGGTCATAAGCTAGTTCTAAATAGGGTATGGATCTATCTTCCAAACCACATTGTCTATAGTTGGGTCTTCAACAAAGTCTTCCTCATAAGCCTCTTCATACCAATCAAGGTCTCAAGTTGGATCATAAGAAGGCATTTGGTTATATACAATTTGTGTGACCATTCTATCATAATTTGGATTGTATGTGACTCCACCATAAGTATAGATAGTCATATCTACATAAATGATGAAAACTCTAGAAAAAAAAGGCTTAGAGTTATGTACACTATGAAAATCAATGTCTAAAGGACAAAAGGTTCAAACTTGATCTAATTTGGTTGAAAGCAGAGCTGTATATCTAATGTGGTCTGAGAATGGAGCTATATCTTTAAAATGGTTTTTGATAAAACATGGCATAAAATATTCTAACATCTAATGTCTAACATCAAATGTCATACACATAAAAGGTCAATAAATAAATAAAAATTGGCATATCAACATCTAGGATAAAGTGTTTTAAATAAGGTCTAAACTAGGAAAGGGAAAATTTTGATTTGTTAAGGCTTTCATCCATACATAGAGTCAAAATCTAGGATTAAAAAAACATGATATGCTAGGACTTTTGGCCAAACACAGTGTCAAAAGCTATACTTAAAATAAAATATGATATGATTTGATTTAATCTAACAATTTTGGAATACTTTTGATAGAAACCCAACACACAGAATTAAAAATAAATATGATCAATTGGTATAAAGCATAAGGCAAAAGGCACCTTAATAAAATATTGTGTTTTCCCAAATGAAGGCACAAACAATGATGATGATAGGCTCTATGAATAAATAAGTAATGGAATTAAGGATCTTTGAACAAATAAGTAATATTTTAAAATTTTGGGTAATCAATTAACCAAAGTTTTTTCAACCTAAAAGAGAAATATGTATGTGTAAAACCCTATGAAACAAGACTTAAATAGAAATCAAATAATTTTTGAATTTAAACTTGAAAAGGTTAATTAAAAACTCAATGTTAAAAACTAGGCTTTAATCAATAAAATAAGCTAGACAATATTGGATGAAATAACAACTCGAGATAAAGATCCAAATGGCATACATGACATGGTTTTAAATAATAGTTTTTTATACAAGGTAAACAAGTTTTGAAATAAGTTGAGAAGCATAATGGCATTAGTATGCTCTAATGATGTGATCAATGTTTTGTTTCAAAGACTCCAAAGCACAAATTTGATAATGATTTGGGTAGCATGACATTGCCCATATTAGTCAATTGACACACACACAAACAAGTTTAGTAAAACATTTAAGGCACAAGTGTGGTGTAAAATGGCCAGCATAATGCATCTTTAGACAAAAGAGTGACATATAAACAAATTGGTTTGGATGTGGATATAAAAAAACAAATTAGTTTTAGTATAAAAACACCAAATAAGAAATATATAAATGACTAAATGCAACTAAGCATAACATCCTAAAATCCTATCAAGGGTGTGGCAAAGTGGGGTTGACTAAAACTAATTGGTTTTCAAATGTTTCTATATGGATCCCATGTCTATTAACTTTCACATTAGTGAATAAGAGAAGTAGCACATCATTTGGGTTTGTGGTACTTGGCTTGTTGTAAAAAGGTCTTGCCATTTTTACAACCACTACATCTATCACTTATTCAATGTAGCGTGATGTCCAATGTGTTCATACATCCTAAGATTAGCCCCAATGCTAGGAGAAGGTTTGACCACTCAAACCTTCAATCCTAGTGGAGTGGTCCCAATTTATATACCCTCATAGAGAGGGGTTGAAGGTGATGCTAGGTGATGAAATCTTGGGCTAAATATTCCATAAAGGACTTGTGGGAGGTAATGACGTCCCCCTCACAAGCTAAGATACATGGAAATAAATGACTAAAATTGAAAGACTTTATGGTCACCTCAAAATCACACAATACTATGAATTTTATTGGCGAGGCATTTAAACACTATTCTTTCTATGCCTTGGACTAGGAACTAAAATTTGATGATAAGGTGTTTTTGATCAATTGAGTTCCCTAAAGGGGATGAGGGGAGAGTATAAACTCAACTCTCTTCTAATGAAAACAAATAATCAAAAAATAAGGCATGATAAATGAATTCTTGCAAAAAGAAACAAAACTACATGATGTTAATGTTAATTTTGAGACACCAAAATAAATGTGTTGTGAATTTTGGCCCCTTTGTATTTGATTTAACTTATAAAATCTTGATAAACATCCATGGCATAAAAACAAACTATGTTCTTTTTAGACCCCAAATAGATGATGTAAATAAGTTTGACAACATGTTAGGATTTGATTAGGTTCATTATTTAGACACCAATTGAAATGTTTGGATTATTTTCATAGCCAACTTGAAAGGATTTTCATAAACACAACTTGATACAAAACATCAATGTTCATTTTTAAGCCCAAAGATCCAAATGTGTGAGATTTGACTAGTTTGTTTTAAGCCCAAAACAAAGTGTGACATATTTGACTAATTCATTTTAAACCCAAATTGAAGTGTTTGTTAGTCAAATCAAACAATTTTTTGTTAAATTTTGATTTGGTCCTTGTAAAAACAAGAGAGTAACCCTTAGAAAATGAGATTTTGTTTTGATCTCTAAGGTTTTAGATTTAAGTAGAATCGTGTCAACTTGAAGGCAAAACCATAAAATACAAACACAATATGTTAGGAAAAGGTTAGTAAAAATATCAAAAAATCTCAAAAAAAAAACTAAACCTATGAAACATGTAAACAACAAGTTAGAAGGTTAAACCAAATAAAACTGAACACATAAAACATAAAAACTTGTAGTTAGTATTTTAACCATAACTTTTAAAATATAAATCAGTTTGTCATCAAATTTTTAAATGTTATAAATAACTCAATGGCTAACCTCTATGAAAAAATTTAGGTCAAAATGGTGAATAAAAATGTTATTATCTTTTTACTAGACGTTTTTACTAGGAAAATTAGAAATTAAAAGTGACATTTACTAAAGAGTCATAACTTCTAAACTACAAATCAGATTTTAATGAAATTTTGAGAAACTTAGGATGAAACAAATAAGAAAATTTTATAAAAAATTTAGAAAAAATAGTAAATTTATTAATAATAAGATCTATTTTAACAACTATTTTTTTTTAAATATGTGGGGTGTGCAATCATCCCACCGGGTGTGGTATTTGTGATCATAATAATTTCACTGAAGAAAGGACATTAATATAGAGTTAGTTCCAAAAACAATGAAATAAACTCACTAAAAATCTATCATCTCTAGGCCTAGATCATTGGGGGATCATGGTGAACAAACCAATTGAAACACAAATAAAAATGGAAGTAAATTATAATTTGAACACAAAATACAAATTACTTACCCAAATCTTGGATTACTCCTAAAGGCTTCTTCAATGGCTTGCTCATATTTATGCTCAAAATGTCATCATAAATGGAGTGTGGCTACCTTTATCTCCTTTTGGGACCTTGTTATATGCTTGGCTTTGGCTTGATGTGGCTTGATTTGGCTTGTCTTGGAAGAATTTTGGCATTATAGCATTGTGTTTGCATTCATGACTAAATTTATGCATAATAACAATACTATGTCCAATCTCTCTAAATGAAGAGCTACATGTTTTCTTTTATAGGCTTTAAAATCACTTGAAATGGGTTAAATTGTAAATTTGGTTGAGTTTATTAACCTTGGTTGATTTTAGCATATTCTTAGAATATTCTTTTGATATTTTTCAAAAGTGACAACTCATAAAGGAAATGAGTAACTTCTAGGATATTCTAAGATTCTCTTGATATTTGAATTTTCTTTTTTGGTAATTTATTTTTTAGCTCATTTTCTCAAGGATGAATTAAATTAGGATTTGATCAAGATTTTCACTTTAATTAATCCCATTTAGGCAATTGGTCATTTGTTGCAAGATTTAATTTAATTCAATGTGCATTTACCCAAATTAATTGATTTATGTCCCAAGTTGATTTAATTGCATGGTTATGAATCCAAATTTGAGACTTATAGAAATTCTTGAGCTAGGTATTCAATGATTGGCATGAATTGATCTAAATTCAGATAAGAAGCCATTGGTGGCCAAATTTAGGTGTCTATACAAACCACTATAGTAGAATAATATGTCCAAAAATTTAAGTATGCACTCATCATAATGTGGATCCAATTAGAGGACATTCCCTATAGGTTGTTTCCATATTCCTTGGGTGAAACTAGTTATGCCTAGTAACTTGGGTTACCCCATTGGTCAATCACTTCTTGGGCTAATTTAGAGATAGTGTTTGTGAATAATTTTAGACTTATTGTAAACCATTTTGTTGTCCTATATCACCATTTTTATATTAATATGAGAGACTAAAATGAGACTATGATCATGTTCAATGCTTAGTTCCATAATCTATGCCAAATATTGAAGGAACCCTACATATTATTAGAATGTCCTTCCATCCACACCTACTTGAGGTATCTTGATACTTCCAAGTTAATGTTCTTTGAATAACCCTAGCTACATTTTCATCCTTGTCATTAGATTATAAAGAATTTGTAAACATAAAACACCAAATGGTACCACAAAGATATAACATAGGTGTTTTACCATATTTAGTACAACTAGGAGCTTATAACTATATTCTTATAATTAGACAAGATCTTAGCCAAGGCACCCCATTAATGAACCCCATCTCAAGAGCCTTGTATGGAAGTATAACTATGGTGTGTAATATAATTTCAATGAATCACATGTCTAGTGATCATCCCTATGTGTGAACCCATAAAATTAGTCTACAAATTAATTAAATATTGGAATAGACATTAAAATAGGAAATTTTAGGCAAATGGTCCAATGTTTATCTAATAATGTCGTAAAGGTATTTAGGCAAGGCTCTCAGAATTCAAACCAAAATTCAATAAACCCACCCTAGTTAGGAATTTTAATTTATAAAGGACTAATAAGCAATGGAATACTCAACATAATAATGATAATGTGCCCAATTTTATTGACAATGGTAATCAGAACATAATCAATGCTTCCCATCTATGAATTTCACAGACTTGGTTTTAAACATTTGGTGTAGAGTGTATAACACAACTAACCATGTATAGATCAATTATGATTATTTTATAACTACCTTGAAGATATTCCAAAATGATATAGATAACATAGAAATAGTTCATATTCTTGACAATAACCCAAACCAATATGAAGCGTACCCAAGCACAACCCTAATACTAGATAATTATGAATTTCCATTTAAGGATAAAAATCAACCTAAATACAATATATATAAATTTCATACATTTAGGTAGTTCTAAATGGGGAACAATTATCAGTTGATAATTACTTTAGCTAATCATTTGATACTTTTACATCTCCAAACAACATGCAGGTCCCACCTAATGTAAACTCAAGCAACACTCCTTTATTTCCTAAAGGACATCCCATGTATTATCATCCAAATAACTATACATTCCATAATCCACCTAGAAAACATAAATAAAATTTCAAACTTATCTATGACATTAATTATGATTTATAGAGAACCAAAGCTTACATTACTATGTTTGAATTGATGTAAATGTCTAATTAGAGGGAGTCAATTTCAAAATAATTTTATAAAAGTAAGGGTAGGGAATCTATTAAAATGTCTGGTGTACATATTTATTTATATATAAAAAACTTGAGACTCCACCCTTTCCCCTAATAATTAGAATATTTATCAAAAAGTTACATAATCTCTAAGTTGATTTAGGTGACTTTGAGAATGTCATGTCATATGTTATTTTCTAATAATTGGGCCTTACACTTGATAAGTAGAATAAAAAGGCAGGCATAATGGATAAAACAAAAGTGAAATTAGTGGGGGAGATAAAATCACATACACATGCAATTGTTCTTGAATCCAAGGGTTTAACAAGTCTCTGATATCAAAGTGGTGGATATCCCTAATGCTTATTATATTTTTTTGAGTAGATATTGGTCAAGGAAACTCAATGGATATATGGAAACCAATTTTTATCACATGTGGATATAATATCATGGTCTACCTAACTAGATCATATTTGAGTGAGAACTAAATATGACACATATGATCACTAAGTATAATTGAATGAATGGGGTCCTCTACAAAGAATCAAAAATAGGAGTATACTCACTAGATAAAGAATAAGGGACCTATGGTAGCTTCTCTATTAACATGGTCAATGTACAACAAAATTTATAATTTGAGGAATTTGACTAGTTAGTTGAAAAGGACATATGTTATGCCTCAGATATGGTCTCATTTTAGAATGTTTATCTAGCATGTGAGATTTTTAAGCATGATGAATCAAGAAAGAATGAAGATTTTTATACTCTTCACAGGATGAAAAAATCCTTATGGATAAATCCATCCTTGATTATCCCATAGAATAATTATCTAAAACATCTTTCTTAATTGAAATACTTAGTGTATGTTTGATGAGGGATGAAGATGTGAAGCAAGGTGATCCTAGGGAGATTGAAGATTTAATTTTAGGATCTTATAATGAGTAAAATATAATTTTGGATACTTTCATATCTATCCCTTGCAAAAAAAATCTAACTAAAGGACCCTCACTAACCAAGAAATAGAGTAGGTGCTCAATTAAGGATGAGAAAATGCACCAAGAGGTTAATATTAAAGTTTTATTTTTCTTTCAAATTCCACCAACATGTGAAACAAAATATGACTTATGAACCTTGAAATTATAAGTTTCTAATTACAAAATTAGATGTGGTGTTGGATTATAATTGGTTAATCTAAGGGGGAAGTCCTATCTAGCTACATACTACCTATAATTTGCTTGTAAAAATAACATTTTTTAGTCCAAGACATTAGTCCATAGACTTCAGTTTACCCTAGAAAGAAGGTGAATAACATTAAGGTGTTGGGTGACTTTGAGCTAGTAGATATGTAGGTGAGGATAATCTATTCATGTAATGATAAGTGTTTTTCAAAGGACCGCACTTGAGTCTAGAACCTAATTAAAAATTTTGATGTATTTGGTATTCAGACTTTACATAAACAAAAATAACTATATAGGAGATGCACTAGACACTAATATGAGCACCCTTGATCCCATTTAAAATTCAATAATGATAATATTATCAATATAGATAATATCTACCCCATTATTCTCAAATAACAACCAATTTCTAGGATTTCAATGATGGCAAACACATATAAGACTTCATCATCAACAGTGAAGTATTTACCAATCAAATTGTTTATGAAGATGGTTGAGAATACTTCAATCTATATGAGGATTGGACCATGAAACTAAAGACAAGCAACATGCCCAAGGGTATGGTTTCACTTAAGAGGCTATTGACATGGATTATTAAAAGGAAAAGGATAATTCTACCCCTATTATGGACATATTGCATGATAATTTCAACTTGGGTAATGTAAATGATCCCAAAAATGTGTTTCTAAGAAAAATCACTACCCCAAAAGAGAATCATGAAATAAAACAAGCCCTCAGAGATTTTAGAGATGTGATTTCATGGGATTATGAAGATATTAAATTATTCAACACCTTCATATTGACACATACCATCCCCTTGAAGTAACTAGTTAAACCCTTCAGGTAGAGACAAAGGTTGATTAATCCACTACATGAGACACTAATCTTAAATGAAGTGAAAAATTTTCTTGTATCGAGAATCATATTTCTAGGTAGACACTCCACATGGGTTGAAAACATGGTGCCTATGAGGAAGAGGAATGGGGAGATTAGAATTTTTGTGGATTTATGAAATTTAAATAATATGTCTAAAGAGGATAACTACTATTTTACCTCCTTATATGAAGTTATAAAAATTATGAATGGATCTCAAATGATGTCCTTCTTGGATGAAATCTCTGATTATAATTAGGTACTAGTCAAATACGGGGACCAGATAAAAATAATGTTCATAATGTTGGGCACCTTAACTTATAAGAGAATTCATTTTATCCTCATAAATAATGGTTTTACATTTGAAAGGGACATGGACATAGATTTCAAACACCTTAAAGGAAAGTGTATTTTTAGTCTACATTGATGACTTGATAGTCTTATCTAAGCATAAAGGTGACCATGTCAAATATTTGAGGAGAGTATTGCAAATATGTAAGGGTCATGATATCTAACTAAAACTTAAAAAGTGCATATTTGGGGTCACCAAGGGGAAGTTTTAGATTGAGGTAAAAGCAGGTTTTGAAGGGGCCCCGAAACCCTGTTACAAAGAAAGAAAGAAAGATCGTCCAAGACCATAGGCAAAGCCTAAAAACTACTACAAGGACCTAGTTTGTAGAGGATTATTTAAAGGTCTAAAACCCTCTTCACATCCTTTAATATGCTCCCATGGTCAATTTGTGGATGATACTATTTTCATGGGACAGTCTGAAGTCACAGAAGCTAGAACTCTAAAGGAAGCTATAAATCTGTATTCCTCTGCCTCTGGACAGCTGATTAACTGGAACAAAAGCATGGTATTCTTTATCAATACCCCAGTTTATATACAAAACAAAATAGTAAGAATCCTAGAATGCTCCATAGGTTATTTTCCTTCCACTTACCTTGGTCTCCCTTTAGGGTCGAAAGCTCCTAAAGTTTTTTGGGAAGGACTTATTAACAAATTTAGCAAGAAATTGGCGGGATGGAAAGGTAGTCTTCTAAGCCAAGGTGGAAATCTCATACTCCTCAAAGCAAGTCTTCAAAGCATACCTACGTATGCTTTGAGTCTTTTCAAAATCCCCACTAAATTTGCTGAAGCTATAGAAAAAATCTAGAGAAACTTTCTTTGGTCAGGTACTGAGGAGAAAAGGAGAATGCCTCTTATAACATGGGATAACATTTGCAAACCTGTCAGGGATGGTGGACTTGGTATAAGGAAAATTAGAAGTATGAACACAGCCCTCTTAGCTAAACAGGGGTGGAGGGTTTATCAGGAAAATAAAGAATGGAGTAAAATTTGTAAGCATAAGTACTTATTCAAGGCAAAGTCACTCCCTGAATTCTTTACCACACTGGACATTTCTCATCCTTCTGCCATATGGGGGGCAGTCCAGGGAACAAAACATGTTTTATAAGAAGGAATTTCATGGAAAGTTGGCAATGGTAAAAAGGTGAAGTTCTGGGAAGATATTTGGTTAAGAGGAAAACCGTTACAGGAAGAAATCCAAGATAAAGATGTGATAGATAGATGCAAGCAAAGAGTGGGAATAACGGTTAATCAATATTGGTAGAATAACTCTTGGGTAAACCTCACTGACTATGATCAAGATCTCAAGGATATTCAATTATCTCTAAATGCTATATCTCTATATCCTAACCAAGAAGATAGAATTGTTTGGTACAATGAGCCAAGTGGACAGTTTAAATTTTTGTCCATTTTCTCCTCTAAGGGAAATGGTAGCAAACCATTATGGATGAGAGCCTGGATTAAGGGGCTCATCCCCAAAATTAAATTCTTTTTCTGGACCCTTCTCCAAAACAAAATATTGACTCTAGATAATTTACAGAAATGCGGAATTAATATTGTAAACAGGTGTATTCTTTGTAAAAAATACCTTGAGGATAGAGATCATCTATTCGTGAATTGTTCCTTCACTCAGCTTATTTGGAAGGAGATTCTCAATTTGTGGGGCATTACATGAATTCACCACAAAAATGTGGAATTATCTCTCAAAAGCTGGTACTGCCCTTCAAAGAATCCTGAAGTCCTTTTTTTATGGAAAATAACTCTTCCTCATATTTGGTGGGGAATATGGAAGGAAAGAAATAACCGAATCTTTAGAAATAAAGAACTTCTTGGATGGGTGGTAGGACAGAACATCATTAGAGATTTAAAGGAGAATTTTATTTTATAAAAGAATCCAAGCTCTACCCTCCAAGTGGATAATCCCTTGAGGATGGATAATCCTATTGGTAAACCTGATAAACCCAGATCTAGAGTAACATGGAATGTTCCTCCTCAAGGATGGATTAAAGGAAACTTTGATGGTGCTGCCAAAGGGAACCCGGGGAATGCAGGTTATGGTGGAGTCTTGAGAAATGATATGGGAATGGTAATTGATACTGTTGCAATCCCCATTGGTAAATCAAATTGCCACATTGCTGAAGCTACAGCTACCCTTCAGACCCTCAAATTAGCTATGGACTCAGGATATCCCAAATTGTGGCTTGAAGGGGACTCTTTGAATATTATAAATATTCTTAATAATAGAAATACTGTGTCTTGGACCATAGAGGATAAGGTAATGGAGATGAAAACATTATTAAATAAATTTGAAGAAGTGATTATAACCCACACCTTTTGTGAAGCCAATGGTGTTGCAGATTGGCTAGCTAATTGTGCAATCCGTGAAGGTCAAACAATGAGGTGGCATGAAACATTAGAAAAGAACGTGGAATTGAGGGTGCTCATTCTTCATGATGCAACCCATACAAAGGAAGGAAATATTGGAGAGTAATAAATATATAATGAGTAGGAGGAGTGGCAGCGCGGGGAAAGGAAAACAATCATTAAAGAGGAAGGCCCTCAAGAGTGAGACGCGGATCCTGAAAAAGCACAAACAAAGCCGACTTTCCAATCAATTTGGCAGCAGGTGGGTTTAGTGTAAAAACCATAGCAACTGGGATTCAAAGAAAATGAGTATGGCACGCGAAAGGAAGGGAGAACCCTGAAAACAGGAACCCAAGAGCTGTGATGAATGGAGAGAGAAACAAGAAGTCTGGAGAATTCTGCAGAAAGGAAAAGTTGTGAGCTACATGGAAAGACTCCATGGATCAAAGTTGCATATCACTACGGCTTTTTTCAAAAATTGGTCTGATGAAAGGGTCACCCTGCATGGTATCATAGTGAACTTAATAGAGGATTTTATAGCTGAGGTTATAGGGCTGCCTACGGATGGACTCAAATTTTCCAAGCAGACAAGCATCTCGAATGAGGCCTTTTGTAAGTTCCCCAAAATGGATGAGGAAGAATAGAAGCTGGTCAAGAATGGGGATTTCTATGAATTGGGTTAAATAAAAGGGATATGGAGGGATGTCTTAAGCTGCATAAGGGAGTACTTCATCTTGGATGGAAGAAGCAAGTGCGTGCACAAGTTCCATTTTGTCTTCCTTAACCACTTCAGGCACAAGGTTAGTTTGTCTTTTCCCTTTTATCTTCGCTTCTCCTTGGTCCAAAGTTGATATGCTCATAGGAAAAAGGAATTGCACCCTATCCTACATGAAGGCCTTATTCTGCTTATCAAAGGCTACTGCAAGAATAGTGCAATGGTAAAGCACCCCAAACAGGGGAAAATTAAGGTGTCAGGGAATAGAAAGAGTGAAAGTGTAAACAGGAAAGGCAAAATAAAGTTCCCTAGTGCTAAAAAGCAGAATGTAGAAGAAGATACAGAATGGGAGAGAATTGAAAACCCCAGGGAGGAAAACTTGGAAGAAGAAGAAGAAACTGAAAGCTGGGATACAAACTCTAATGAGGATGAAGAATGTTATGAGAAGAATGAAAAAGATGATGTCAACACAGAGGAGGATTCTACAAATAGAATTGTAGATACGGAGGAAAACCAGAAAGTGTCGGAGGATGAATTTGTCCAGGATGACCCTATTGAGGACCCAACTTCAAAGAACGAAAAGGAAACTTCAGGTCATGATGTTAATCAAGATATGGATATGGAAATTCAAACTGGAATTAAAGAGTGGGAACAAAAGAGTCGAGAGGATATCTTTGAAGAAGCCAGGAACAGTCCCAATAAAAATTTTGAGGAATGGAGAGGGAAAAAATAGAATGATGAAACACACACACCTATGGCTTGGGTTAATTGTAAAGCAGAGGCATCATCCCAATTTGATTCTTGGATGTGTAGGGAGATTATGGATCTCAAGAGGAAAGTGGAAACTATGGAAGATTCCCTAAAAGCTGTTTGGAACAAAATAAATAATATGGAAAATCAGATAAGGGAGATCCCAGTCAAGCTCAAAGCCTATGAAAATAACCTCCAGGAACTTAATAAGGACAACAGAACGAAAATTGAGGAAGTTACATCCAATATTTGTGCTGATGCTGTCAATATAGGTAAAAGAGCCAATGAGGAGACCAAAGTCCTAGAGGGACCCAGCAAAAGGATGAGACAAAGTTCTAGAAAGAAGGTTACATAAAAAGGATCTATGCAGGTGGCAACCACTGCCCAGGATACTGTTATGAAAGGAAAAGAAACTATGAAAATGATATTGGAACTGGATGAATAATCTGGTTCTTCTGGTTGGTTTAGTAACTAGTCCTATTTTTTGTTTTCTTTCTATAATCCTTTGCCTTTGGTGATACCAGATCTCTGTTTAATTTGGATTTTCACCAGAAGTCTTTCTGGTGGTTTCAGGTCCATTTAAAACCTATTTTCACCAAGGGGAAGTTACTAAGCCATATAATTTTTGAATAGGGTATATCCATAGACCATGAGAGAATAGGGGATATTCTGAAACTCTCATTACCCGAAAGCAAGAAGGAGATGAAGTCATTCTTTGGTAAGATTAACTTCATGAGGAATTTTATCTCAAAATTTGCATAGATAGTTATACCATTGAATAACATTCTCAAGAAAGATGCTAAAAATGATTTGACAAGTGAATTTTATGTAGATTTAACTCAAATCAAAGAGGCTATTATGCACAGACAAGTTTTGACCAACTTTGATTGCACTCAACCTTTTTATATTTGTTCCTTCACTTCAAAGCATTTAACTGCTATTATTTTGACATAAACAAAAGGGCATAGACAAGAGTGGCTTGTTTTATTTATGATATCCCCTTTAATAAATGTAGATTTGATATTTGAGATACACTATGATGGATAAGAAGGCCATTTCATTGATCAAGGTTTTCAATAAATTTTATCATTACATATTATGTAGTAAAGTCTTTGTCATTGTGCCTAATCCAACAATCAAAGCCATGCTAATGAAAAACTAATTAGGTGAGAAAAGAGTAAAGTGGATGACTATACTTCAATATTTAAATCTTCAAATTCAATCAATGACTATTATGAGAGGACAAGGACTTAATAGAACTATGGCCTAATTGTATCCCCAAATCACTTGTTAGTATTATGTAGTAAAAGACATTACCAATGATGATTATTATAAGGACATGGTTCACTACATGCTTAACTAGGATTGACCTTAACATTTGAATGCCACATAGAAGAGGGGACTATGATTAAATAGTAGATGCTTTATCATCAAAATATGGTAATTTTATATAAGAAACCATTAAGGCATCTATTTGAGGTGTTTTAATAGAGACAAAGAAACTAGTGTGCTTAGTTATTTTCACATAAAATATAGGACTGGGCATGGTTGAATGGATACCACAACCCATTTTATATTGAGATAAGGATACTAATCACCATATCTCTTTAAATATGTGAATTCATATGTTTGAAAATAACATACATGCCAAAAAACTATAATATAGAACATACTCCAACAATTCCTCTTCTTTTAGTAGTTGAAGCTCAACCGTATGTAAAGTGAGGACTAGATTTTGTGGGAATAATAAATGAGAATTCATCCAAAGGCCACAAATTCATTCTCACATCCATATAATACTACACTTATTGGGATGATTCTCAACCATTCAAGAATTACACAACTGACATAGCCATCATTTTTTTGGAAGAACACGTCATCACAAGATTTGGTATGCCTTATCAATAGTATGTGATAATGGACCCTATTTATACCCTTTGAAATTCATATAATGGGTATATGATCACTAGGTAATCTTAAGATTATCTTCTAACCATTATTTATAATGAAATGGACTAGTTTAATCCACTAAAAAGAATTTAATAAACATAATTAATAGGATGTTGGAAAATAATCCTATGAATTGACATAACATCTTAAAAATTGCATTATGGGATGATAGGACTAGAACTAAGGTTTTTTTAGGAACTTATCCTTACCACTTAGTTTATTTCTAACACCCAATTTTTATAGTCAAATTAGAGTCCTACCTTCCATTTTATGACTTATTATTTGGGAGCAGATGACTGGGTAGATGCTCACCTCTTAAATCTTATGCACTTGGATGAAAATGTGATGCAACCCTACTACACTTTAGTAAACATCAAGGTGGTTTCAAATTTTCATTTGAAAAACAATCCACATCAAAATCATTTTGGGTATTAGACCTTATCCTGGCTCATAAACAAAAGGGACATCATAGAAAATGTGATGCCCTATTGCTAGGTCCCTATCAAATTTATGAAATCTTGGGAGAGAATGCTTTCCACCTAAGGTGTCTAATTGGTGAGGATGTCCAATTACCCATAAATGGATAAATCCTCAAACACTACTTATAGCCCTGAATTAACATGGAACACCCTATAAATACCTCATTTTATTTTGCTTTTTTATTTCTTTCTTTCATGTTCCTTATTTTAGGTTAGGTTTTATTTAATTGCTTTAGACATGTTTTCTTTGATTTAAGTTGTGTGGAATTTTTTTTGAGTTGAACCTATTATTTTTAACTAAGATTTCCCCTACTTTGTCAACGTTTTCTAAATGAAAAACTTGTATGTAAGAAAAACCATTGACCTTCCTATACATAAATGTGAAAATTCTTTTATGAGTGCTTGCATAAACTACCTTATTTTCTTTATATGTCCATAATTCTAAAGGCCAATGATTTTAAATGGGACACATGAATTTATAAATGCCTCTTTTATTTTTGAAAGACCATTAGATGTTCTAAATAAAATATCTAAAGCAATAATGCATCATTATTTTTATTCTAATTTGTCTTATTTGTCATAAGATTTATGATTTTTATTTTAACCCATGTCTTGGTCCCCAAACCTCTGTAGATGGAAAATTAAAATATATTTAAAAATAAGTTGAGCTAAAAATTCAAAATATGAAAATTTTCCTCAAAAGGGTGATCTTGGCATCCTACACCATATTCTTTCCACCCTAGTTAGTAGTGTAACAAGGCCTCTTAAATGGACTAATGGTATATTTTTCAAGCATATGAACACTTAGATACCAAAAAAATAATGCCCATGTCATTTCACCTAAGATAAATTTTAAAATCTTTCCCTTTTTAAAATTTATCACCACTTGGGAAAATATGATTTATTATGCATTCATGAAAAATAATTGAATTAATCACATACTTCACACACCAATGGCCTTTATGTAGAATTTTAGTTTAATATGTCATGTGTTGAAGTATAAATTTGTGCCTTCATGTTTTGATTTTTCTTTATAATATAGGTTGTAACTATTTTTGGTGTTTGAATGAGATCTTGGGATTCTAAATTCTTGAGATAATTGAGAGTATCTCCTAGTAGGAGTCACCATTTATTATTTCTTTTAAAACACATCCCATTTTTAGTTTGAAAAGGGAGACCCTCTTTTTTGCTTTGAATAGGATATGTTTGATTATCTAGCTTTCTCATGGTTAGATTCTTAGCCTCAGAGTGCTATATTATTCATATTTTGGCTAATGAATTGTAATTTTTCATAACCCTAGCTTGCACCCTTAGCATTGTCATGATATTAAGTCTAAACTGATTTAATAGACATGATTTATACATAGTTTTATCTTGATAAGGCTCAGGTACTTGGATTAGAATTTTAAAAACCCAATCACCTTTAAACTTTTGGTACAAACCTAGGTTTAGGTTGTGATAAGTTCTAGTCTACCTACCAAGCTTAGCTCAATCGAGCTTGAGTCTATTGATATCAAGACCCAAGCTCATAGTTTGATGATCTCAAAATATATTAATCCCTAGTCACTCAAGTTGATTCAACTGAGTCCAAGAATCCAAGATCAATGTCAAAAGCCATCTTCAAGTCTATAGAGATATAATCTACCCATTGAGCCTAATTAAACTAATCCTAAGCTCATTGATTTTGATTCCTTTAGCCCTGAGTCAAAAATCTCAAGTTGTGTTGAGATTAAATTATACCAACCCTAATTCAAATCACTTAAGTATTTTCCCCAACTATTGATCTTTTAGATCAATGGTTTGGGATGGTCCCAATTGCATTTTCAAATCCAATAAAGTCTTTTTTCACCTATATCTCTATGATATGGTGAAAAGTGTCACCATCATGAGTTTCAAGTCCATAGTCATGACATTTTATAGTTAGAAGCCTCAAAATTTAATTCCATCTATCTAATCTTGGGATAGACATCTCATGTTGACCTATCCATAATGTAGCCTACAAATTGTGATCTACCCTAGTCCTAAAGGCTTTAGATCATGCCATGTGGAATGATATCAAGAGTTCAAAACTTGGGGGAGAGTTTATCCCATGGTGCCAATTTAGATACCCTATGATCTTTCCATGTGGCATGATCATGTTCCACTATATACAATAAGGAAGTTGGGATGATGCCAAATGGCATCATCTCATGCACCTAGACCATAAATAAATGATTAAAGAACCACCACATGTCTCCTAATGATGTAATACATATCCCAAGCCTAAATTTGATGAGAATCTACCCATCAACTTATTGTAAACCCTATACCTCCAAGCCAAAAAAATGTGACACATTGAACTTAATAAGCTTCAATTTGCTTGCCATCCTAAACATCAAAGCTATCAAATCTCCCTTAGAAAGATAGTGGAGGGCCCAGCTATTTATCATGATTTAACCTTTTAATTTGGTTAAATTTTAGTGTTTTCCCATTTAAAATATAGTTACACTTATTTGATATAATTGAATATTCCATTTTAGATCCAGTTTGCAAAATGTTACACGTAATATGAATTGGGGATTTTTTATTTGATGGCTATATATTATTTTCAATTGAGATCAATATTTCATAGATTAAATTCACCATTGATATTTATCTTGCTCATTAAATTAGTCTTAATTGAATAGTATTTTTATGTATTTCTTTTGTTGAATGTTTATTTTGGGCTTTTTCAAAATTCAATATATTCTATCAATTTTTGATTGAGTCCTTTTTTATTTTCACATGGTTCCTTTTTAAAGTTTCCTCAAGACCCCAATGTACTAATATGCTACCAAGTGGAAAAATCTAGAGGACTCATATCCCAGGGGGATTATAGACTATCCAAGTATCCCTAAGGTCTCAAGGACCTAAGATACTACCAAGTAGTAGCATCCCAAGAACTCAGGTCCCAGGGGTAGTGGTTAACTATAATAATATTTCCAAGGAGTGTGATAGAGCAAGGGTATTCCACATAGAGTGCACATCAATAGATGAATCAAATTAAAATGTCTATGTGGAGGTAGCTACATAATAAAACCTAGGGACTTAATAATTGACACTCATCTACTTTTTTAGGATTGTCCAAGCTATTAAAAATATGTTATCTACCAAAAGGAATGGCCTAGATAGCTGAGTAGAGAGTCAAGTAGAATTGTCATATGAAGCTACATGCATAAAGAAGTTATACCCATGTCAAAAGTGGAATGTATGGCTAAAATAGATAAAATTTAAATGTTATATATAAATATATATACATAATACATATCCAAAATAATGAAAAAGTGATAAATGGAAAATTGTAGATGGAATAATGAATCCCAAAACTATCAGATGTTAAAAAATAATTGTCATGTGTTAACAAGCATGAATAAAAAATTCTAAATTCTATCTAATGGTTACAAAGTCTAAAAAATATATTGAGTGATAAAGGATATGTATAGTCTGAGGCATGATCAAATAAATAAGTGGAAGGAATCAGTTGGTTACTCCAAGTAGTGATTAGCTCACCTAGTCTAGGCATGGCCTTGGCATGTATAGTCTTACCCAATTTAGTAGTCAAGGCATGACATTCCTTACATTTTAAATTTAAAAATTTGAATCCAAAAATTGGTATCTATGTGTATATATTTTTTTTAAAAAGCTTTTCTCAAGGATGGCTTTGAAATTGACATGCATTTTTAGTCTCTTGAGAATTCAAGTTTCTTTATGCCTAGATAATGAATTTGCATTTCTCAATAAATTAAGGGATAATGAATTTGCATTTTTCAAAAAATTAAGGGGGACAACACATCCTTACCTTTTAATACTTACAATTATTGTCTAAGTAATTTTTTTAAATACACATATTCAAATTATAATACTTATGTTATATTAAGGATTTAATTAACAAGATAAGTTTAAAATTCAAAATAGTTTTTGATAAATTAAAATTCAGCTGGCACAAGTGCTCAAGTCTTATATGGACCTTATGCAAATGATTTTTTTCATCATCAGATACTTAAGTCACCCCACGACACTTGTTAGTTATTTTTCTCAATTTTAAGCATATATGTAGTGCACATAAGCAGGAATATGCAACATGGAAATTTAATTGCTAAACACCAAAATACTAGGGTAATTTTATTTTATTGTATGGGTTATTTTTTTTATGCCATTTTCCATTTAGAGTAGGGGTTTCAATAATTTTTCATTAATGTTGGTTGTTGATTCTCTTAACATGAAGCAACTGTTGATAGTACATTAGAAATTAACAACCTAAAAAAGCTAGGGTGGTTTTATAATTTTGGCTTACTTTTTTGAAGCATTTTACTGGGTGGATTTTAGTTTTATTCAATTTCATTAATATTGGTTGTTATTTTAATTTTATTTTTTTCTAATTTCATAAAAAATCACACCCACCATCTTAGGTAATGCATAGCAAAATTTACAATCAAACTTAGAAAACCATTTGGATAAAAATAAAAAGCCACATCTTAGGGGGTATTTGTTCCAAAAGACTTGTAACCTACCTTATCTTAGTGGCGTACATTATTATGGTATAATGAACATGTTGATAATGCCTACTAGGGCTTGAATTTGGGTCATGGTCATGAAAATTCATCTACCTAACCACCAGATGTTGGCCCATTAGACCATTTTCTAGTTTGTACCTTGTTGATAAAATCTATATCAAAATTAATAGATATTGGAAATTATATAAACTTAGTTCAAATGTTTCTTGTCATTAAGTTTATATTTTCAAATGTATTCTTTGTCCCAAATCAATGTAATATAAGCTATTTTTTTCATAAATAACCACAGGATGAGTCTTAGGTAGATTATTATTTGCATAAAAGTTGGACAACTGAGTTATATTTAGGGCCATAGCAAGGGAAAATGGGATTTGTTATAGTGTTTTTCACTTTAGGTTTCAATCATTATTGCAAAGTAAATTTTAAATAACTCATAACACATTTAAAATATCTGACCCAACTATGATTGAGGTATGTGCTAGAAAGTTTGTTTTTGATTTGGTAAATTTCCCTTATGAATTTCCCTTAAACTTAGATGCCATGACCAACAAGTATCTCTTCCATCAAAGTCACCTAGGACTTCATCTATACTTATCTATTGGGGTACGCCACACTTAGAATTAGATGTGGTAGTTTACACAATTTCAACACTTAACATTTGTAAATTTTAATCATGTAATATGTCTCTTTGGGATTTGAACATGGCTATCCACTATGAAAGATATAATAATTTATCACTCAATCTCATCCCATTTGAAAATGTGTATACTAGACAGTTTATTTCATACATGGATGGTTCCTTTTTAGTAGTTTAACCATACACAATCCCAAAAGTACTTCAGCCCCACCATGTAGATCTATATGACAACCATGTCATGTACACACACAATCAAAAATGTGGTTATCTTTTTTAATAGACTTGATTTATTTTATGTTTGATTATATGTTATTTTTTCAATATTCATAATTTAAAATGGTTGACAATATTTCTGGTCACAGGTTATGCCATACAACACTTGATGCAAGACTCCTCTATCAGATTTTGAAGTTGGACTCAAATACAAGGTTCTCCATCATATTTTAAGTTATTTATCTCTCTTTAAAATATTTTGGTTTCTGATAATAGAGGATAAAAGTGCACATTTACTTTTTGATGCTATGAGTTTCCCACTTTGTCTAAAAAAAACATTTTATTTTGTAGGATGTATCAGATCTAGCAATAGTAGTGTCTTTTCCTATAAAAGAGGACACAAATGGTGAAGCTCTTTTATCTTGGACAACAACACCCTGGACTCTTCCTAGTAATATTTCTATATGTGTCAATGCAAATTTTGACTATGCAAATGTGTGTATTTGAAAGCTTATTTCTTGAATTTCCCACTCCTTACCCCTCTCTATGTAGTATGTTTTTATCGATATAAAATTTATTTTAAAATTGTTTAGGTATCCTAATTAAATTATTTGAATCCTATATAAATATCCAGTAAGTTTTTGATTGCAAAGTATGGCAACCAAAATTAATAATCAAGCCTCTAAATTTTCATAGAATATCTTGTTTCAGTAGTTGATCTTGTTTCACTTATATATGCCATTGAATTCATTTTTTTTTAAGAGAAGATAAATTTAATAGTATTTATTTGAAATTTAAAATGATTAAAATAAACATAACTAATATAAATTCATATGTACAGGTAAAATTAAAGGAGCCATTTATTACATAATAAGAGAGAATATATGTAGCTGAAAACTAAACAATAAGTAGTAATGTTTTTTTCTTTTGGCTGAAATGTAACAATGAAAGTAGAGTTGCAGGAGGTTGAATCAATCGATATATTAGGTAAATACTCTCTAGTCTCTTAGAAATATATCAATACATACACATCAAAAATATTTTTCTTGAATATTGCAGTAAGAAGGCAACAAAGATTGGTAGAAATCTTGGGTTTTGAAATAGGCAAGCTCTTGAGCAAGTAACTCAGACATCCCCCTTTTCATAGGAGTTGGTAGGAATCAAATTAGGGATGATTTTTTGGTAAAATATGGAATAAATATTTTCTTCATGGAGAGGCAAATGATTAATTTTGGTAGGTATTATTACTTACTCAAAATCTATATTACAAGAACTCTCAATTTGTAATTCTCAGCAATGAATGTTCCTAAAGCCTTTATCAACAAAGGTACTATGATCATTAAAATTTTATTATGGTTGGGTACCTTTGATTAAAATAAACTCACCTTTTTACTATGACAAAAACATGACAACCAAAGGCAGTATGTGGATTTTGACTCAAGGACAGAGAAAAATAAACTACTGTATTAAGTACAAAGCTCAGTTGGAGAATTTTTTCTAAAGAATATCAGAAATAAAGTGGAATATTAATGATGAATTATCTAGATTATATAAAAACATAAATAATCTTCATTTTTTATCAACTAATTACATGATCTCATATGTGGAATTTTATAGCCCAATGTTGACCCTTAATCATAAGGCACCTTGTCAGGGAGATTCAAGATGGCCCAAAAACATTATTTTGTGTTGATTCATGTTAGGGTCACATCTATTTAAATAGAGAGTAAAGGTTAGTATAATCCATTCAGATATTGGAAGTTGAATGGTGGCTAAAAGTAAGAAGAATCCCAATTGGTACAAGCTATGTGACACATGGAGATGGATCAAAAGTAGAATGATAGCTTGTAAATGGTATGAAAATTTAGTGTCATTGGTGGATCATATTAATGATTTTAAAAGAAAAAATAAATGGTTAAAGTATGGATTATTGAAGGCAGGCTCATTTGTGTGGTTATCAGTCCAAAAGAAAATCCCAATATAAGATAGATTGAGAAGAATGGGTATCAATAGACCTTCTAAGTGTGATTTTGTATCCAATATTTTTTATTTTTTAAGGAATAAGATTTGTTGTATGGGGGTTTTTCAACTCTTGGCCTTAATTGATCAAAAACTATATCTTTTATAAGTCTAATTTCGCCTTAGTTATATGGAACATATAGTTGGAAAGAAATGGTAGTATCCTCAAACAAAATCTCCACTCATGTGAGAGGGGTTCAGCCTAGATAGAAGGTGTTATCTCTAAATAAAAAATCTTTACTCCTCTTTAAACTGATGTATTTAAATCTACTAGACAATTTACATAGTAAACCAAGTCATAAACACTAGCATACTAGATAATCTAAGAAGTAGACATTAGATTATAAGCCAATACAAAAGATATCTAAGGAAAGTAGTACATATATGATCTTGTATAAGTCGTTGAACCCAAATATAAACAAAATTTAGGCCTTATCATTGTGAATATTTGACAAACATCATAGGCATAAAATCTATAGAAAAATAGAGACAAGAAACTCTTTGACAAGGAAAGAAATATTCTTCTATGTTTACTAAACTATCATTAAATAAGCTACATAAAATAACCTACAATAGATGTGATCTCTTATCATTTCCTATATCCCAAGTACAAGAAAGGATATGTAGTAGACTGTATAGCCTCTTATTTTAGCAAAAAATTCAATGAACCCGACCATCTGTCCCATGATCCATCATTGAAACAAAAATGAAACATGAATAAGCAATGCATAGATTGGAAAGAAAAATGTACATAATAGTATAGAAAACATTAAAAATAAATATTTTATTAAAGAATGTTTCAATTTCCTAGCCTATTCAAAAATGAATTGATACTTATTATCCATACCATGTCTCTATTTTGACAAAAAGTGTAACAAGATCTACACTTGCAAGGAGTTAAAAATTACACAAAGTAACCCTTTCCTGGTGTTTTTGCATTTATGGCATAAATTTTTACACCAAAAGAATTAGATACTACAATGTAGACTAAAAATGCATTCATTCTGAGCATAGAAAATGAAATCCCTCAATGATTAATAAGTCAAATCCATTTAATTCTATATTGATTTTCCTTGAATCAATTCAAATTATATGGATTGGATCTACCAATATAAAAGAGGAAAGAAAAAGCACAAGCAATAGAAGAGTGATGATATATTTCTTTCAAGTTTCAAGTATTATATCTCTTTGACTTTATAAAATTTCAAACATAAGAAATAAAATAAAAATATTAAAAGCATAATTTTAACAATCCACTTGGTTGATATACTTTGGTTTTCTCCATTGTCCATTAATACTATCAGATACAAGTGAGAAAATCTAATATTTCTATATCCAAGCATGAATAAAAAATTACAAAGCCCATCTAATGGTTACAAAGTCTTAGTAAGATATTGAGTGCTAAAATATATGTATAGTCTGAGGTATGATCAACAAAATAAGTGGAAGGAATTAGTTAGTTACTCCAAGTAGTGATTAGCTCACCTAGTCTAGGCATGGCCTTGGCATGCACAGTCTTACCCAATTTAGTAGTCAAGGCATGACATTCCTTATTTTGTAAATTTCAAAATTTGAATCTAAAATTTGGTATCCATGTGTATATATTATTTTATGAAAGATTTTCTCAAGTCTGGCTCATTTTGGACTTAAAATTAGGTTGTGAACCCAGACATTTATTACTTATCCTTTTTAATGTTTTCTAGGATAATATCTCCCTCTATTGCTTTAGTATTTATGTAACATAGGTTTTTCTTACATTTTAATGATTGCATATAACCAAAACATTGTTAGTGGAAAATAAAATCTTGATAATTTGAAGACTATGGAGAGTGTTTGTCCATTTATTACACATTTTACATGGTGGTTTTATTATTTTCCTCTTTTGTAGTCAGCTTCCTAGACACTTGCACCATCCTTGGGTTGAAGTTGTGTTAAGTCTAGATCAACCAAGGGTTGGTTTTAGTGAGTGTGTTTAATCATACATTTCAAAGACATATTCAATATCAATAGGATATTTATCTATTTTACCCTTTCTCTTTTACACTTTCCCTTTTATGAATGATACGAGTTAATTATAGGTATAAATGAATTGAAATTGGGAGCTACATGTAAATATTTATTGATTTGTTACCACAATCATTATTTATTCATTTTTTCATCCATGAGTATGATATAACCATGAAAAAAATAATTTGTGTCTATATTAGATAAATCTTTAGAATGATGTATTTGTTTTGAGGTAAGTTTATGCAATTATTAGCATTAAGAAATTTTCAGCCTCTTCCTAAATGTCTTAGTTATATCTTTCATAGAAACTTAGTTTATAAATAAGCCCTTATATGGAATGGTCACACATCAACCTACTGAGTGAGTGTGAGTATACCAAGACCTAGTACATCTAGACCTTGTGGAAGAATTTTATTCATGGGATCTTATTCCTTTCAGAGAGACAGAGTCTTATTATATCCTACCCAATTGTTATTATCTCAAAAACACCATCAAAACTATTTAGAATAAATATAGGGATTATATTTTCTTCTTCTAATCCCAATTCATAACACATACCTATCAAATTTCTAGTTCCACATTTTTGTTGATTGATTTAAAACATATAGAGACTTTTTCATCCTACACACCAATTCCTCTTTTCCCTTCATCTTAAATATGTCTAGTTGTGTCATTTATATTTCCTCTTCAAGTTCACCATCCAAAAAAATTGTCTTTGCATCATCTATTATATTTATAGATCAAAATTAAAAAATAATAATAAATATAATTAAATTTAGTTTATCAATAAGAGAGAAAATCTCACCAAAATATATTTTATTTATTTGAGAGGTTACCTTTGATACTAGGAAATATTTCTACTTATCAATTATCCCATAAGGATTGTACTTATTATTATATACCTATTTTCAAACAAACATGTTTTATTTTAGGAGGTGACTTAACCAAGTCATATGTCTAGTTTTTATATAACAAATCCATTTATTCATGCATACCCTTCTTCCAAGACTTAGTTGATTTTGAGTTGAAATTATCCTTATTAATTTCTAGTCTTCATCAATAAGATAAATACTGATAAAATGAATGTAGAAAAATAATTAGGAGGGATATATGAATCATCTATCATTCTAACCCAATATGATCTTCTCAACATTAGGTTTTTTTGGTTCTGCATCTTTTGGATCCTCCTCCTCAACTTCATATGATTCATAATATTAATCTTCTTATTTCAACTCCCACTATGGTTAATCTTATACAATTGCTTTGAATTAGTATACTTCTTCTCCCTCTTCTTCTTCAAACTAAATTTGTGAGGCTAATCCATTAGCTTCCTTTTTTTTTTTTGGAATCCCATTTACCTCTCTAAAGATAACATTGTGACTGTAAATAAGATTCTTATTTTTAGGGTTACATAGCTTATATCCTTTCACACCAAAAACATATCAAATAAATATACATTTTGTTGATTTTTTGTCCAACTTAGTCCTTTTTTGTTTAGAATACAGATATAAGAATCAAAACAAAAATTTATAATATGTTTAAGAGAGGTTTTCTTACCATTTCATGTTTCTTGTGGATTTTTATTGATATGGAATATGTGGGTGATATATTGATCAAATAATAAGTTTAATGACTGATTTTACCAAATATTGTCTTTCTAATCCTATACCACTAAGCATGCCTATCTCCTTATCCATTAGAATTCCATTATTTTTGAAACTATAATCTATTTTGGTGTTTATGAAATTGTATTTTTCATTTATATAACACAATCCTTATAGATCTAATCAAAATAAATTGATAACTTTTATACACCACTTCCTCTCCTCAAGACCTTAATCGTATCATCTGTATAGTTTTCAATGAGATCTCTAAACTCAAACTAACTTAAAACCTAATATTTATCCTTGATAAAATAAACCTATGTTTTTTATTAAATAATCATAAATATAAGAAATATAATATAGATATTTTCATAGGGATGTAACCTTCATATGTCCAAATAAATTGCCATGCACTAAATGTAAAATCCTTTCTAATATTATAGCACTGCCATGAAAATTCACTTAATTTTTTTTATGAAACACATAATGCTCATATAAATCAAATTATAATGGGTATTCATATAATAATTAATCCATACCTACATATTTTAATTCTCAGATGCCTTTCTCTCTAATGTGTCCCATCAATTAATGTCATAGCATTGTATTCTTTATATGAGGTGTAGACTCTGATCTAAATTATTGTTCACCTCAGAAACCATAGAAATATTACATCAATATCTTAAAGTGATTTAATCAAGATTGATTTTTTTTATTATATATAATCTTCTTAAAAGTGCCATTGATCCACAAACCATCTTAAAAATAGCTTTATTAGATAATACCTACACACCTTCTTCATTTATCTTACTTATATAAATTAGGTTTATAGCCAACCTAGAATGTACATAAAATTAGGGAAGGTTTTAACCCTTTGATATTTAAACCTCAACTTGAATATTCATTGACTTGTGATCTTATAGGCTTATTTTATCCTAAGAAGAAATTGCTTCCATTTATCTATCTTATTCACATAACCACTCCTTGTGAGGGTTCATATGAAAAGAGGCACCCAAGTCAATAAAATATGAAACATCACATGCATGTGACCTTGAAGTTGAAAATAATTAGTTACATTATACTTAACTAGATGGATTTACTTCTAAATATTGGGAATAATTATACATCTTACTCTTTTTATAATCACCTAAAAATGATATTTGAGTGTTAAAAATGCTACTTGAGACTACATATCCCTATGTTATCCCTAGACTTATCTTAGAGCCTATTTTCAAAATTATCTAGCCTTTGTTTAGGCCACAGGTGTCTCTAGTTAGCCCCAAAGTAGTCTTATAACCTCATGTATAGATCTTGGCTCTTCATGTCTAGTTTTCTATCAGCTACACACTTAGACCATAATAAGGACACTAGCACTACATGAAATTAGTGTCCCCAAAATGGTACTAATGTCCTTTGCCATATGTTTTCCTAAATAAATATCTTTTCAAAACTAGAACCTCCTAACCTTGGCCTAGACATATTTTATCACCCACAAAATCAACATAACAATATACACACACACACACACACACACACACACACACACACACACACACACACACACACACACACATGAATTTTATCCCTCTAACCATTGGACATAAATTATATGAAAAATACACATTCAAACATAGAAGAAGTTGAGTACATCTAAGGTTATCAATCCCTATTTTTCCCTACTTCTACATATTACCCTATACAATAGCCTTAAGCTCATATTTTCCATATTTATAGTCTCAAGCACATTCAAGGCACTCAAGTCCACTATCATACTATCATCACTTGTACTTGCACCAACACTTAGGTGGGGTAAACTACATAGGGATTGATCCCTCCTTAGAGTATTGTTATGTAGGAAAATCTCTTCATAATAGGGTGTTGAGGATATCCAACTTACCCTACTAATGAGCACACTTTCCAAATCATGCCCTAGTTTAGTTACATGGAGGATTAGTTTTCACATAATAAATCATTCATTATAAGAAGAATATAAGGTTCTATAACTTGGGCATACCAAAAAAAACCCTATCTATCTAGACACAGATACACCTAGAATATTGGAATAGTCCTAAATAGAGGACACTACCTCTAATATTAGGACACTACCATCACTTTTCCAATAATGGTGCTATTATCCAATTATGGCACTACTATTTAGTAGTAGTTATGATACTAGGATATAGTTTAATATACTCATAACAACTTCAATCTTAGTTTCTAGCACCTATATCATATGTATCAAGTGTTTTCTAGCTAAGTCATTGATCGCAATAGTTATTAATATTTTTATAAAAATCAAATCTAGTCAATTCTATAAAAAAAATCAATGGTTGTATTTATTGCATATTATTTCCTTGATTTAGTCTACTCATCTTATTAAAAAACATAGGATTTGCATACACTAAGTCTTGAAAGGTTCAAACATTTGGTGAACTTGACTTAATTTTAACATTACTCAAACCCTAACCCTAGATGCTCATAAGATTTGTATCCTTTTTATGCCTATGCTCATATTTTAGTTCCAAAATTTTAGATTTGTTTTAATATTTGTTTTTTAAATATTTCTTAGATTAAAATTATTGAAAGGTTCAAAATATATAATGACTTGTTTTCCTACTTCCAAAACTATAGTTACATAATTTAAAAACTATTTTGATGAGACCCATAAGAAATAATTGCAATATTTTATGTCCAAACATTCAAATATGTAATATGACCTCATCACTATTTATCAAAATGAACTTCAAAAGTTAAACAATGGCTAATCTTTAACTCCCCTAACTAATAACATTGTTACACCTATAGTGGGTCAACTTAGCTAGCACAACAAAAAATTATAACTCAATAACCTTTAGTGATAATTAAACCTCTTATGGCTAGTTCCACCACTCTAGATGTACAATCCCATATGCACAAGGTTCATACTATGCAAGCTAAGTTGTTACATCTTGATAAGGGTGACACTAGGCCATCACATGCCTTGGATTCTATTTTCCTCTTACATACACTTTTGGAACATCATATATAATTAACTCCCTTTCAATTCAGATTCATGCCACCTTAGATTAAATTATATGATGGAAAGGTTGATCCAAAGCATTATCTCTAGGCCTTTCATGCAACATGTTTGGACAACTTGTCCAATGATTGGCTTCTCACAAAGTTTTTTCCATGTAATTTAAAGGATTATGCCTTAAAATGGTTTTATTAATTATAAAATCAATCTATCATAGTATTCAATCCATTAGAATACATATTTTAGCACACTTATCCATAAATATTAGTGATAATATCTCATATGCTCAAGTTGCAAAATTGAAACAAAACTCAAATGAAACTATTGTAAAATACATCTTACACTATAAGACTATATTAGCTAAGTTAAACTACCCCTATGGAATAAAAAAATCTTTAGGACATATTTAAACAAATTATTCTACCAACATTACATGAATATATCTTATTTAATAAGTTTCTAATGTTCACATATTTGTGCCACATAGTAAAAGAGATAGAAGTCAACATTCTATTAATGGGAAAATTAAAATATACAAATGGATTAGAATCAATTTATATGAGTTTAATTAATACTCCATATAAGTTAAGGGCTGTTAAAAATAAGAGCAATCAAAAGGCAATAGTTAGCATAGCTTCAAAGCCATCTCCTTGCTTGGTTTTATCAACTTCTCCACACAAAGTATTCACCAACCTTCCAAGATTATTGGCATAAGTTTTAGAATAGCTCTTGGAATGAAATGTCATATCTCTCCCTCCCATAAAATAGGTTGATACAACATGGCATCTTAAAAATAACTATGATTCCAATGCATTCTATGAGTATCACAGGGCATCAGGCCATACAAAAAACATATGCATTAGCCTGAAACATAAAAAACAACATTTGATTCAGGTTAACATTATTGATGTGGGAACACCCATAAAGACATAGAAAGTACAAAAAATGAAAGATAAGGCATTAAAGATATACTCATATCCATTTCCAAAGCACACATCAAATAAGGTAGAGATCACTTCAGGTGTTCATTACATATATTAGGCACATCTATCACCAAATTCATATCATACTATTACAAAGGAGACACACCCAATGCATAATATCATTAGTATGTACCACACTACATTTCCAAATAGACCACTCATCACCTTATTATAGAAGGATATTTGTTATGATGATACATATTTATAATCACTCTTTATATAATCCTACATAGATTATCATCCTATCTAGAGTTTTATCATTGGCAATGGGTCAATCATTAACATGTGCACTATGACACTTAAATAACATTTGGGTTTTTATAGAGTAGGATATATCCCATAAAACATAATTATCATTGGTTTTAATCATAATTTTTATATCTCCATTAGGAATATTATGATTTGATTTTAGGTTGGACCAACACATGTGGCCACTCAATTCTTAGTAGTGCCTAGTGTAGGCATGTTTGATATGTTATTGGGTAGGCCATGGATATAGTAGTTATGAGCCATCCCATTCATATTACATAGATTCTTAAAATATATTCATGAAAATAAAGTGGCAACCATTGAGGGTCTTCCATATGAGTACATTATACTTATTCCATAAGAAGTTACATCATAGTTACTAATTACAAAATAATTACCAATTACAATACACTTATCAGTTACAACTTAGAGAAAAGTTCTTATTGATACACCACATAATTAAGTAGAGACACTAATGAAGGAGAATTCTACTTATAAAATATTTACATGCACACATACTCCCCCATGGAGACCATTATTATATATACCCATGTGACATAATATGTTATAGATTCTAGAGGCCCTCCCTCTACTCACATCTTATATAGATCAATATTAATAGGCTCTCAAGGTTCTTTGCATAGGACACCTATGACACCTATATCTTATTCTACTAGATGGGTTCCTAAGACCCATAAATTTCAAAGGATGCCATATTGAATTCCACAAATTCATATCACTACTACATAGATAGATATAGATATAGATCACTCAATATAATATATTATGGGACCACACTTGCCTGTTCACACATCACACATAATCACAAATCCATTATTTGACACATGCCATAGTGAGAGTGATTATCTCATGAGAATCATTTGTAATTATTATTCCTCCTTTATTGTAAATACTTTCCTCTCTCTTTCTCTTTGTACATAGTTTATTTTCATATTGCTTGTACAAAACTTATATCCATAAAATACAAAAATATTATAATGTTTTGAAAACATAAAAACATTCAAATATTACTCATAAAAAAATTATAGATTGTATGCATTTATATGTTTAAATTTCTTATATTTTTGAGACATTACATATGATAGTTATCTTATTATAGTTAGTTTTATCATACATACTTGATTAAATTATTCTTGCTGAGTGATTGCATATTGCTTACTAGACTTAGGTCCACTGCACTGATATAGACTTGATATTATATACCCATTAGGGTAATATACACTAATACATGGGTCTTCAACACATTTTCCCACTTAGGGGCATCTTATACATAGTTTTAATAACTATATTTTATCCTTGTATACTCTACATCCCAAATTTAGCATTGTTATATCTTGATATTGATCATGCTACTCTTACTCATTTTTTATTGGCTATTAATAATTTAGACTCATTATATGTATGTATTTATAAATATTTGTATTCCATATTCATGCATGTTTTCATTTATATCTTTCTTAGTTTAGACATAATTTAGACTAGAAGGAAACTAGCACCCAAATTAGGACACTATCACCACATGGAACTACTATCCAAGATATGGCACTATTGTTTAGTAGCCTCAGTTTATATAAAAACTAGATTGAATATAATATTATAAAAGGTATAATACAAGTTTGTATAGATTCAATTATAGATTTATTAGTTATACTAAAATTTTCTCTAGTTCATACTATTTCAAATCAAATTCATATCAGTTCACTCAGATTGGGGGCATCATGGATGGCATAATCACTTCCATATTTAGTTTAGATACCCAAATACAATTTATTAAAACTTAGTACATAATTTATATATTTAGATATTCGATTTGGTGGCATGTGTGTGGCATATTATTTTCATATGTTCACATACACACCGATTGATTAGATAGAATAAAAAATTCCATGTCATTATGTTCACTATATACATGTTGACTAAATTTGAATTTTAGTCAAATTAGGTCAACCCCTACATATTGAATCTTTTTATAGGTTTTAATATGTCTTATTGGGGTCTCATGTTGGTCTAAACATCTCACCTATCGTTGTTCATACCTTGGTGTAAGCCTAACTTCCTAGTGCTTGTTTAATCTTGAAAATTCAACTCTAGTGAACTATAGTCAAACATGGTCAAAGTCTCAAATTATTTTATAAGTTTCCTAATAGGTTCATTGAAGTGTTTTAAGGTTTTTTATTAAGTCATATATTTGTCATTTTCTATGTTTCATATGTTAAAAGTGTTTTTTGGTCACATTTTGGGCTCATTAAATGACTTATATAGAATTTTCCAAGGAATCAATTGTCACCAAGTAGGTTATAACATGGATGAGGTTAGAACATGTCAGGAAATGGTCAGAGTTAGAGAAGTAGTTCCATGCACAAAAATAGGAAAATCTCCTAAAAATAGGCTCTTAATGGCACTTGTATGGACTTGAAAAGTCCATCTTAAAGTGAAAACATGATTTAATTATCTCTTGAGCTCCCTAAAGTCTTATCTATGCTTGGTTTGTAGATATATAGTTAGAGATATCAAATTTAGCTTCTTCTCCTTTCTTGCTTTCACAAGCCAAGAAGGATCAACTTTAGATGCTTGGTGCAGTCTATACAGATGGAGTTAGGAGGAGTGATCTTGGGATTTAAGAGGGGTATTAGTTAGATAAATTTAATATTAAAAAGTTTTATATTCATGGATCCTTCTTTATGAACCATTATAAATAAGCCAGGAAACTTTTTATTCTCTTACATCCATAAGGGGTCCTTGTTTGAGCTTGTTTCAAAATATTTTGCTCTGATTTTGATAGTTTAGTTATTTTATGTGTTTCTCAGGGTTATCTAAGGCCTCTTAATAGTTTTTTCATTGTCTTCTTGGTTTTATAGGTCTCAATAAATCAAGAAGCCTTTTCTGGGCTTATTTGTGCTTGTAAACTAATTCTTGCACACCTACAATTATCTCAAACAAGAGTTTAGAGGTTTGTATAGAAGTATGGGTAGTGGGTAATATTATTCATGAGTTTTTGAAGCAATTTGATAGCCTAATGAAAATGAATAATCCTTTGGTATCCCACTATGTGTTGAGGAACCATTCAAAATAGGCAATCTAGTTTTTGGAACCATTTTCCCTAAAATGATAGAATAGAGAGCTCTGCCCATTTTGGGAATTTGAAATAACAAAAGAATATGAAGTCTTATTGAGGATAAATAACTATATTTTATATCCTTAGAATTAAAAATGAACTTCCCAAAATGAAGAAGATAGGGATCCAAGAGAACATCAGGTTTGGAGACCTAGAAAACATGCTTTCATACACTAAACTCTTGCAATGTTATCTACAAATTTGGACCAAAAGAAGATTTTTTCTCATCAAGGTTAAAAATTCAACAATATTTCCATGATTGGGTGATTTAATTGGTTGAGAGGATCATAATATGACATGAAGGATCATTCCAAGAGGATAATATGCTTAACATAAACTCATATTCAAAATCCCAATTTATACACAAGCTTAAATATCCACCTACAATAGGGGTCAAGGAATAAATGCTTTATTCTAAGCAATAAAGTAGTTTGTGTTTGTTAAAAGCATATAGATGAATATAAGATGAGTGTGAAGGTATGAGATCATCAAAAGGAGTTGGTTATGAGATTTTAAAACCTTATGAACACCTACATGCCTCTTTGCATCCAAAATAAGCACTTTCAAGTAAAGGTGTCTCAGTCTAAGCATCAATAACTCAATATTGATGGTAATAAATGTATAGGTAGAGTTATTTGGACGTAAAAATTGATGAAACAAAGTCATGATAACCTTAGAGAGCTTAAAAAATTAAAATAATCTTATTTAGCCTCCTCATAAGCCTACAATACACCTACAATAGTCTCAGTCTTGCAAGCTTTCTCAGTTAGGTAGACTGTCTCAGGTAGTGAAGGTGAAAGGTTGTGGTTTTGGACCTATAAAAGTAGATAATGATATACAAGAAGATAAAGTGATTCAAAGTGACTATTTTATTCCCTTAACCATTGGTGTGTCTAGGGATATCTGTGGTTGACTTGTGTCTTACATAACTCTTATATTTACTTGTTACATTTCTCTATGTTCTTAGCTAGGTTGGCTTATGGAATAACCTTGGCTAAGTAGACTATATATAGGAGGTAGTGGTTAATCTTTAATCATCATGTGAATTATTCTACCATTAGTGCATTATTGTGGAGGTTTCCCCCTTGAAATGGCTTTTCTATATTATCTAGTATTATATTTTATTATCAATTATCGTTGTGTAATCTCTCATTCTGTGAAATATAAAATCATTATGTGAAAATATCTAAGTAATTTCATTAAAAGTGGTATCAAATCTTTGATTTGGGTAAGTTTCCTATGGCATTTTTTTAGATCTAGTGAGGTATGGATTTTGGGGGTAGTGAAAGTGAAAAAACATAACTTGCAATCTGAGAAGAATTAATTTTTTCGTCAGTGTAGTATTACGCAAAACACTTTTTTGAAAAAAAATTATTTAAAAAAAAAGTCTATAAATTTTTTCCCCCTTGCACACTTGCAATCATTGGATTCATCTTGGTGAGGTGATCACAATGGTGTATTTTATTAATACACTTTTTTGGTACCAAAAATTTTACTCTAGTGCAGAAAGGTAATCATTGGATTCGTCTTAACAAGGTGATCATAATGGTACTATTTCTTGGTACACTTTTTTCAAGGTCAAATACCTCCTAGGGTTTGTTTATGGTAGGTCCTTCAACTCAAGGAAGAAAAGGGACACCAAAAACTCCTAAGACTCCTTTTGTTGATGACATGGAATTTGGAACTTCAGAATTGGTGATTTCTTAGTTTCAAGAGGACATAAAAAACTTGGTGAGCTATGATAAATTTTTTGCAGTAAAAGTTAATGTTTTAAGGATGCATAGAGAGATTAATGGATTTCACAGTGAATTGCATCATATCACTATGTAATTGGTTGCCCTTACATCTCAATTTCAGCCTAACAATCCTCCACTTTAGCATTCAAATCCTCCTCTCAATAACTCTCATACTGGTATGAATTTTATGTTGCAAAAATTGGACATGTGTAAGTTTGATGGTAAAGGTACTCTCACTTAGATTAACCAAATTGAGAGTTTATTTGAGATGCATCAAACCCCTAGTTCTTAGAGGGTGATGGTGGCATCCTTGTATATAGACCCTAAGTAATTCACTTGGTATCATTGGTTATGTGATCAAAATTAAAAGAATGGTTCTCTTATTACATGGACTATTTTAACTAAGGAGTTGATATCTCATTATCAAAATAATGTCTCTAAGAAATATTTTAGCCAATTAGCCAAGTTGTGGTAAACAGGACCTGTGAAGGATTATATTCATCAATTTTAGAATCTCTCTTTACGAGTGGAAAATATCACCTAGAAATTTTTTATAGATCTATTTTTGGGTGCCCTTAAAGATGGAATCCAATACAAGGTTTGAATGTTTAGCCCAATATCTATATTAGAAGCTATCCTTAAGGCATGCATGATAGAAGAAAAAGAGATATGGTCAAAAGGAAAAGTTTCACTACTGGTCATGATCACAACTTTCTAGTACCATCATTTCCACAACCCACTTTATTAACACAATGATAAATTGAGGAGAATAAAGATAAAAGGTTTGTGTTACATTTGTGATATCAAATGGATCAAATACCATCATTGTGCTGAAAAGAAGATATTATACATTAAAGGTGTGAATGATGATGAAGATGATGTAGAAGTACATGATGCAAATGCAAAAGTTCCTAAGGAGGAATCTAAAGACTCTTAGCCTACTATTTCATTCCATGCCCTGTCAGGTATTAGTACTCCCTAAACTCTTAAGGTTATGGGTTTCTATAAGAAATAGAATGTCACTATCTTGAATTGATTCTGGGAGCACACATAACTTCATCCACAATAAGTTGGCTACTCATTTGAATTGTTTCATTTATCTAGCTCTAGAATTTTAGGCTATGATTGCAGATGGTGGTACTATCAGTTGTTTAGGAAAATGTCATATTATTAAGTTGGCCATGGGAGACTACTTATTGGATTCTCCTATGTTTGCTATTTTGATGGGTGGAGCTGATATTGTTTTGGGAGTCTAGTGGCTCACCACTTTGGGCACTATTGAGATGAATTTTCAATAATTATTCATGCATTTTCATTCTAAAGATAGGATATTTGAACTAAGAGGATTAAAGGCTAAATATCCCCAACTTTTTATCTCCCATCAAATGATAAAGATTCTCCATAAGGGTGCTAAGGGATTTTTAGCTCGCTTATTTTCTATGGAAGTATAGCCAACTCAGCCATCTCCACCTCTTGATCTACAACAAATAATTTGTGCTCATTCTATTGTTTCTAGATACATGCCAAAAGGACTTCCACCTAGTCATATGAATGATCATGCTATCACACTTATTCCTAATATTACATTGCCCAACATTAGCCATATAGGTATCCCTATGTCCAAAAAAGTGAAATTAAAAAGATGGTACAAGAGATGTTGGATGTAGGAATCATTCACCATAGCCAAAGAAAATACTCATCACTAGTTTCCATGGTGAGAAAGAAGCATGACACTTAGAGGATGTGCCCTGACTATAGAGAATTCAATAAGTACACTATCAAAGATAAGTTTCAAATTCTTGTCATTGATGATTTTCTAGATGAATTTAATGGTGCTCTTTATTTTACCAAGTTAGATCTATGTTTTGGGTATCATCAAATTAGGATCCATAATGAAGACATACCCAAAACTACTTTTAGGACTCATGAGGACCATTATGAGTTTTTGGTTATGCCTTTTAGCCTAAAAATTACACCATCTAATTTTCAAAGTTTGATGAATACTATTTTTAAGCCATTTTTGAGGAAATTTTTTTTGGTATTCTTTGATGATATCCTCATTTATAATAAAAATTGTGTAGACCATTTGCAACATGTGAAATAGGTACTCTCCATTTTGGAGCAAAATCAATTGTATGCCAAACCTTCCAAATGTACTTTTGGGGCTAGTGAGGTTGAATATTTGGGTCATTTAGTGTCTTATGAAGGAGTGAAAGTGGATCCTAAAAAAATCCAAGCAATGGTGGACTGGCCAATTCCTAAGACACTCAAGCAACTTCAAGGATTTTTGGGACTTACTGGTTATTACCATATATTTATCAAAAATTATGGTATTATTTTATCCCCACTTACCTATTTGTTAGATAAAGACTCCTTTTAATGGACTGATGCAGCTACTCGAGCATTTGAAAATTTGAAATTGGCTATGTGTACTACTCTAGTATTGGCCACTCCTAATTTTTCTAAGACTTTTGTGGTTGAATGTGATGCATATAGGTATGGTATGGGTGTTTTACCCATGAAAGAAGGTAGAGCATTGGCATTTGAAAGTCATCAACTCAAGGGTAAAAATTAGCACATGCCCATTTGTGAGAAAGAAATGATGGCCATTTTGTATGCAGTCAAATAATGGAGACCTTATTTTATGGGTCATCACTTTCAGGTAAAAATTGATCATGATAGTCTTAAATATTTTTTAGAACAAAGGTTGTCATCTAAAGAAGAACAAAAATGGGTAACTAAGATGCTACGCTATGATTTTGAAATAGTATACAAAAAAGGCAAAAATAATGTGGTGACAAATGCACTATCCAGAAAAGATGAATCAGTTGAGGCATTGCTATGTGCCATAACAATTTTGTAGGTAGATTGGCTAGAGGAAGCATAATTAGAATGGGAAAATGATAGCACTACTCATGATTTGATTCAAAATATTTAGCAAGTTTTAGATGGATTTGAAAAATTCACTTGGAAATGTAATGTATTATGGTACAAAAATAGATTGTACCTATGTAAGAATTCTCTTCTTAAACAAAAAATCCTTCAAGAACTTCATGTAACTCCAATTGGGGTCATTCAATATTTTTGAAAACCTATCACAAGATCAAGCAAGATTTTTTTTGGGAAGGTCTCAAGGGGGATGTCCATAAATATGTGGTTGAATGTATGATCTGTCAACAAAACAAAGTCAAAATCATTAAAACTCTAGGTCTTTTACAACCTTTATCTATCCTTAGCCAGCATTGGGAAGAGTTCTCTATGGATTTAATTATAGGGTTACCAAGATTTGATGGTCAAAATTTTATCATGGTTTTTGTAGATCATCTCAGTAAGTATGCTCATTTTTGTTCATTATCCCAACCATTTGTTTCTAGTATAATAGCTTATGTTTTTCTCAATATAGTTTAGAAACTGCATGGGACCCCTACGATCATTGTTAGTGATAGAGATCCCATTTTTACTAGTAATTTTTGGACTAAGTTATTTACATTTTTAGTCACTCAATTAGATCATATTTCATCATATCATCCTCAATCTGATGGATAAACTGAGGTAATCAACAAATGTTTGAAAGGATATCTCTGTTATTTTGTTTTTGATAAATAGGATAAATGGGTTCATTGGCTACCACTTGCTGAATGGTGGTATAATACTTATGTTCATAGTTATTCCAAAATGTATCCTTTTGTGGCACTATATGGATACCACCCTTCATCCATCACTTCAACCTTTAAGTTCCATCCTAAGGTTCATGTAGTTGAAGAACATATTTACCATCAACAGGAGGTCTTTGCAAGTTTGCATGAAAATTTAGCTATGGCCCAGAATCACATGAAGTGACAAGTAGATCAATATAGAAGTGAGAGGAATTTTTACATTGGTGATTGGGTCTTTTATTGCTTACATCCATACAAATATATTTCATTAAATCAATAAAAAAGGATAACAATCTATCCCTTAAGTATTATTGGCCTTATTAGATCTTGTAGAAAATTGGCAGTGTGGCCTACAAGTTAGATTTTCCTTCATCCACTCACATACATCCAATATTTCATGTATCATGCATGATTAAATTAATTGGACACAAATTTATCATTCAAAAAAAAAATACCAAAATTGGATGAGGAAGGTAAATTTATTTTTGATCCTGAGGTGATCCTTCAACGGTGCACCAAACCACTGTGTTCTAGAGCAATTACAAAATTCTTGATCAAATGGAAGAATCTACCATGTAAAGATGCAACTTAGGAGGATGAATCATTTTTGTATCAGCATCCAAAATTGACACAACATTTTTTTGAATGGGAAGGGCTTTTTATTCCCTTAACCATTGGTGTGTCTAGGGATATGTGTGGTCGACTTGTGGCTTACATACCTCTTTTATTTACTTGTTACATTTCTCTATGTTCTTAGATAGGTCAGCCTATAGAATAACCTTATATAATTAGACTATATATAGGAGTTAGTGTTTATTATTTAATCATAATGTGAAGTATTCTACAATTAGTGCATTGTTTTGGAGGTTTCCCCCTCGAAGTAGCTTTGCTATATTATCCAGTATTTTGTTTTGTTGTCAATTATTGTTATCTAATCTCTTATTCTACACAATATAAAATAAATATGTGAAAATATTTAAGTAATTTCATTAAATAATATAATTATTTTGATCAAAATCTACCTAATCTAATCATATATGGATTAACCTTCAGACACCCTCCTAAACACAAAACATGATCCATTTCTATACACCCCTAGATAGTCTACCTTGGAATTTGAGCAGGTTAGGGGGATATATGACCTAACTAAGGGTCAAAAATTTGTACAGAGCATAATTTTTAGTTGGATAATCCCCTCTAATACTTATTTTTTCTAATAAAAAATGGTAAGTTCCCTCTATTTTGTCTCAAATAGAGGGCACTTTTCCCTTACATAAACCATGTGTTCTTAATAAAGAAGATAGAAACATGAACCAAAATCTTTGAGGACATTGATAGAAGGTGTATATAGTTTTATTTAACCTATAAAAACATGAATTACACCTCACATAAGGGTGACAAAGAATAGGGTAGTCCAACTTACAAGAGTTGTAGATAAGGTAGTTAGGCAAGGTGCAAGCCTAATGTTCAAATAAGAGGTCACTTCCATTTATAGACTTTGTAAAGAATTATAATGATTTATATCATGTTCATGGGGGTATAATAATTTTTTTAAGTCATCTCAAAAGTATGTAGGTTAATCAAAGGGGTCTAAGCCACAAGTTTGTAGGTAGGCCTACTAGACCTAATATAAGGCCTGATGCCCAAAAGTAGTCCTATCACTTTTTGGGATAAATAGACATTGAGAATATGTGGGGAATGTTTATTTGGAGATAATAGAGGTTTTTAAACCATTATTATGTATATAAGTCCATCAAGAACCCATATATTAGCTTGGGACCAAGCTTAGAACTTGCAGAATGCATGAAGAAGCTTGAGAGGTTATGTTTGAGAGTTCATATATTCCATGACACTTTTCATGGAACCTCAAGGTGTTTAAATGTGTTATATAGGGCCCCAAATAATACATTAGTGGCATTTTTTTATAACTCCAATATGTATTATTTATGAACAAAGGCTAAGACCTAAAATTGCTAAAAGCCCTCACAAACCCTCTCTAAGGACCCGATTGGAAAGATAAGACAAATGGATCATCCAAATGGAGTGTAAATTATAAGGAGATGATTTGAAGTTTTAGAGGACTCTTTAGGTCTCTTACCCATATAATTGAGTTATACTGCACTTGTACATATGGTGTACAATAGGGATTTATTTGAAAATTTTGAGTGTTTTGTAGATGTGGAGAAGCTTCAGATGATGAAACAAACTTTGGGAGATAGTATGGGACTTTTTATAAGTCTTCATGATCATTTATTGAAGTATCTAAGATCTTAATTTTGTCTTCTATCTTACTCATCTCAGCTAGTCTAGTGAGCAAGTAGTGATAACTTAGTGAAAAAGTTGAGAAATCCAATTGGGAAGCCTTTTAAGGCTTGATTGATGATTATAATGACTTGGAGACTCTTGAAAGTTGTAATTCCTCCTTGTGCATTTATTATATTAAATAATTGGAAGAATTTTGTCTATCAAGTGTGAGAGGTGCATGAGAGGGAATTATTTGTAACTATTAAGAGTGATTGCTCATGGTTAGAAGAATATGGATGATTAAGGACCATTCCAATGCATGTGGAGGCTTGTTAGTTACCCTTCCCCATCATATCAATCATTATACCTATCCATATTTAGTATTTAGGTAGTATAATGAAGGCAAATCATGAGGGTAGTTTCATTTGTAGTTATAAGAGCATCTATTTCATATTTTGAGGAGTTTTGATATCTTAAGAGATATTTATCCTTGTTTTCCTTGATAGACCTATCTCATGCCTGATTCCATGTTGTTGTAACTCATTTTTCTTGCTTGAAAAGTGTCTTAGTGACTCTTGACCTTTACCTTCTCTCTCTTTTCTCATAATTCCTATATCTACTAGCCTTTTTGGCTTTTGTACAGATCTCTCCACCTGAGTATGGCAAATTCCTACTCAATTTTTGCCTTAAACTAATAAATAATGTTTTTTAACCTCATTCATGATAACATGAAGTTCATGATAGGATTTTTTGTCTTTTATAAGTGTATTTTTATTACCTTGACATGTTATCCTTCCTAGTACCTTCTGTATTTTGAAATCTCTCTTTTACAGGTCAACAAGAAGTGTCTAATGGGGATTGAAGATATAATGATTAGTCTATTCATTACTGTTTCTAGAAGATCTATTGTCTATTCTTCATAATATAAGTTCTATTCAAGACCCCATGCTTGAAATATTGATGTAGAAGAAGAGATTTTAGTTTGATGAAGTGTATGTGCAGGTTTCTCTTTGGTTCCAAGTGCATTACAAGTGGTGTGAGTAGATAATCTATTTGTTGTATCACCTCCTTAGATAGGTTAGTTTAGGATTCTTAACCCTTTTTCTCACAAGTTTAAGTGTGGTTGTGGTGTGTGGAAGTGTTACATCAAGGGGAACTAGCCCTAATCTAGAGAATCAGCTCAAATTTATTTGGGTCACCCATAGCCCTGAGGTATTTCCATCGTGCTACTTGGACAAGGATAGATGAATCATCTCCTCAAGGGGTGCATGTTCAAGTGAAATCAATACCATTGACATCATATTATAGGTTTCACATCAATTTCATTTCTTAGTCCATATATAGTGGATGGAATTCTTGAGTGGCCTAAAACTGCCTAATATACTTGAGTGACCATAGATTTGACATACATAGATAGATATTACCAACTATAAATTTATAGTACTTCACATAGTTTAATTTAAGATTAATCTACTACAAATGGATTGGAAATTATGGATTCATAGCCTACTTGAGTTCTTGAGGCAATTACATGAGAGGGTTGTACACACTATCAATCCAATCCAAACTATTTTAAAGTCATGATCCACCAAGCAAGGGTGGGCAATGATGGAGTCAAAACCACATTGAGTTATTGACCCACCCACACATGAGGATTAATCAATAAATCATATATATCAAAGATATTCACTAATTTATCACTATATACATGCACGCACACAAGGTTTCACTAGGTTCTTACATTGGTTCACGTAGCTAGTCAGGTGTATTCATTCATTTCCTCTTTCCCATATCTTTACTCAATTTTACATAGTTTTAATTATTTATTAAGTTTAGTCTTTTACTTTTGATATATCTTAAGTAAGGATTGATTTATTCAAATTTCACTTATAAGACACACATTAGAGCATGTATCACATACTCAAACCCATCTTTACATACTCAGACTCAGGTTCATGGGCTTCACCTCCTAGGTAAGTCCAAGTATGCTTCTTTTTCCTTTATCTTAGTCATTTCACTTTAATTCATTTATATAATAAAGGGGAGGGGAATGTAATCACTTAAATGTGATATTTTAGTGATAAAAGTGGTACTTGAGACTACTTATCCCTATCTTAACCCTAGACTTATCATATAGCCTATTTTCACACATATCCAACATTTGTTTAGGCCACAAGCATCCATAGTTAGTACAAAAGTAGTATTAGACCCTCATTTCCCAATATTGGCCCTTCATGCCTAGTGTTATACTAGCTAAACACTAGTTCCATAATAAGGACACTATCACCACATGATGCAAGTGTCCCCAAAATGTGTTAATGTCCTTTGCCACATATTTTCATAAATGGATATATTTTCAAAAATATAACCTCCTAAGGTTGGCCTAGACATATTTTATCACCTACACAAATAACATAATATATATATACTTGAATTTAAGCACTCTAACCACTAAATGGAAATCAAATTCAAAATACACATTCAAACACAACATAATTTGATCACACTTTAGGTTATCAATCCCTATTCTGATCTACTTCTACATACTACCATCTATAATAAACCTAAGCACAAATTTTCCATATATCTAGTCTTAAGCACATTCAAAGAACTCAAGGCAACTATAATACTATCATAAATTTCACTTGAACCGAGACTTAAGTGGGGAGAACTACATTGGGCTTGATCCATATTTAGAGTATTGGTATGTAGGCAACTCTCTTCACTTTAGGGTGTTGAGTATGTCCAACCTACCCTAATAATGAACACACATTTTAGCTCATGCCCTAACCACATGAAAGATTAGGGTTTTCACACTAAATGAGTCATTAAAAGTAAAACACAATGTTCCAAAACTCATGCACATAAGAATAGACCCCAGATATCTAGTAATAGGTACACCTAGAAGCTTGGGATAGTCCTACATAGAGGACACTATTGCCAGTATAAAGACATTACTACCACTTTCCCAATAATGGTACTATTATCAAATTATGGCACTACTTTCTAGGAGGGGTTTTAACATTGGGGTAGAGTTTAAGATATTCAAACCAATTTAAATCTCAATATATCACCTATATTGTATGTATCATGTGTTTTCTAGCTAGGTTAGTACTATTTTTATAAAATTCAAAGCTATCAATTCTATAATAAATTAGTGGTCATATTTATTAAAAATTATTTCCCTAATTTAGTCTGTGCATCTCTTTAATAAACATTGGATTTACATATGCTAAGTCCTAAAAAGTTAAAACACTTTTCATCCTTTTTATATTTTTAATATTTCTTAAAATTTCATTTTTTACCATAGTTCTAGAATTTCATCTATCTTTCATTGTAGTCTTATAAATTATTATACACTTTGATTGTATGAAATTTATTAAAGTTATTTATTGATAACATTCTTTTACAAATAAGGTACCCATTATTTGATAATCCTTTATGTATGTATACCTTATTTATTCTAATAATAAGTCTCCCAAAATGTTCTCGATTTTTTATTTCCATGTATTAGTAGTTATTTACATAACTAAATTATCACAAGAGTTAGGTAGAAAACAAATAAAAGTAATAAACTTTTCTTCATCATCCATTTTAATTTCAAAATAAATTATCTACCTTATTATAGTATTTAAATCATTCAAATGTTCAACTATAGGTTCAATGACATTTATTCACATTATATACAAATAAGTTTAGAGAAATATTTTTTTCATTAGAAGCTTCATATAATAAAAAATCCCAAGCCTATACCATTTATATTTAAAAAATTTATTCATCAAGAAATTTAGCAAAACTAAATCCCAATATTGTAACTTTATACTCTCAAGTCTTACTCCTTATACAACAACCCATTGACTTCATCCACACAATTATCTTCCATCTTGAGATTTCACAACTAAAAATGTTGATTGTTAAATTTTTAAAATTTTATCCTTGTGCTTCTCATATTTTTCCTTTAATATAAAAAATATATCACATGGAGATCTCCAACTCTAAAAATATTTTATCATATTTTAAAGAAACTAGAACTCTTCAAAAAATGATAAGACCTAGATCTGATACCAATTTAAGAGAAAATGGATCTAATAAATTAAAATAAAATAAAAAATACTAATATAGTCCCTCAACTTAGAGAATAATTAAAAAATGGTATCCAGACAAGATTACATAGTACATAATATTTCACTTGGGAAATCTTTTTTGTTAAAAACCCAACAAAATAACCTTTTTTACTAACATACAATAATGTAATTATCAATTATATTTTCCCCTACTATATGCATGAGTATATATAGGCTCATAAATAGGTAACTATCAAAGAAATACTATAATACCATGGGTATCAAAACCATGGGATATATAAAACAAGGGATAAACCCACCAACATAATTGTCAATATGTTCCAAAAATAATTTAGGGCACTGCTCTATAGACTATTATAGTGTATATCATGGAAAATACATAACACATTTGTAACACCTAGTAGATATAAGATGGAAATCATGAAATCACACTCAATAGAAGAATCCATGATAAAAAAAATAACACCACCAAGATAAATAATTTTCATATATTTATCCACACATATATGCACAAAATATTATAATCATGAATCACAAAATCACTCAAGACATGACTATAATGAAACTAACCTAACATATACCTGATAGCCATGAAAATGACCAGTGGATCCTATGAAATAAATTAAAAATGATGAGAAAATATAATCAATTCAATCATATCACACAAAATAATATACATAAATTATTACATAATGTAGTAATCATAAACAAAAATCATGCATGAAATAAGCAATGTCAGTCCACATAGTCAATCAATGTCATCATCTAGTATAGAAAATCATAATGTATATAGAAAATAAAAAAATTGAAAGTATACACAAAATTAATTAATATGTATAATCCACTATAATTAATGAATTAGTATGTAAAGGTATAAATTGGTTAGTGTGCAAATATTTTTCCAGTGCACGCATGACCCAGATGTAGAAAAGTAGTGATTGGGTGTAATAAAGGTCATGCATATGTATGTCCATTTATCATGTGTAAGATATATTTATTGACTCTAATTTATATATATAATGAAAATTATATTAATGGATAATACATATGGAATTCACCATGTATACGATAAATAAAATCAATCAATTTTTATACTGGAAAATAATGTCATGCATAGGTCCTAGTTTTGAAATTTTTTTTTGAAGTCTTTAAATTGTGTGTGTGTGTGTGTGTGTGTGTGTTTAAATTAATTAAATATATACATATACATATACATATACATATATATGTATTTATGTATATATTTAATAATTTGAGCACACATATATGTAATTAATAAAATCCAAGTGGTAAAGAATCACAAATAAAATAAAATAAAGGATCCTAATAATACATAGCATATGTCATCACTATATTAAAAACAGATTACGGGATGAGGTTTTGAAATTATCCTAGTTGATGAGTGAATATAATATTGAAATATTATACAAAGGTTTCTCCAAAGGAAAATGGTAAAGTATCAATTAAGGTTGGTGTGGATGAAATATCCACTCATGGGTAAGTGGATCCAAACAATTGCTATGGGAATATTATAATGGTGATAGCTTATGTGGTAATGACATTTCCAATCAAGGATGTTGGTCCTAATTTGGCTTCTTTTTATAGGAAACTAGGATCTTCAGTCCTTTTGAGGTTGGTAGAAAGGTCCTTTGCTATAGTGGCTAACCATTTTTATGGGACTAAGAAATTGATGGTAAAGGCTTTGATTACTACTAAGTTAAATCCTTTGATCTCCTTTTAAGATGATTCACTTGAGGATGTTTTGGATTTTTTTTTAAACTATGGGTGTCATCTATAAGTTTGAACATTTATGGCCTAGCCTCCTTTCTCTCTATAAATGAATATCCAATTTTGGTGGTCATTGATGGAAGGCACCATGGAGATCTATCCATGTGCTAAGGGGTTCTTCATTGTGATTTTTGGCTCATAGAAGACTAGGCCATGATTTTATATGAGAAGGTATGTGTATAGGATCAATTTAATCTCTTGTTGAATCCTTGGTTTCTATAATTTAATAATCTTACAAAATCCTTCACCACTAGGACCATTTAGGTGCATTTGCCAAATCTTACTCAACAGTTTTTGTCTAATTCCTATTTAGTGTCTATTAGTAATGCATTAGGTAAAATATTGGTAGTAGTAACAACCACCTTAAATTATGCTCATACAACTTTTTATCTAGTTATTGTTTTCATTTATATCTCTTGAGACCTTCCTACCACCATTAAGTTAAAATTCGAAGATCATTGTTGGTCCTAAACCATCGACTATGAGGGTTTACCATTCCATTTTAAAATTATTTTATGATAGATAATTTGTTCATTCTATGTAAAATCCCAAAAAAATTATAGAGTATTCATGGTGTAAATATGCCATCCATATTCATCTTTTAGTGGATGAAGGGAGTAATACATCTATGAGGGAGGAAGTAAAACCTTTTGTTCATTTAGCTCCCAAGATTCCTGAGGATCCATATTACCCTTTAGATTTAATAAAGTTTACTATGAATAAGAAATCAAAGTGTACTATATTTTTAAGATCCCAAATATAGGGTTATTAAATTTTATGGATCCAGTGTTGTGGGTATTAAGAGATAGAAATATTGGTTAGTTATTCATAAGATGAAAAAAGATAAATTATTGATGTTCCTATTTCACCCTCCTTGACATGTCACTCTTCCACTAAGGATAAGAAGAGGGATAAAATAGGGATTTTATTTATGACTCATGGGCAATAAATCTCTATTGAAGCTAAGGTAGGATAATGTTGTAGCTTGATGGGGATTTATGTGGGATAGTTAGATAGTTGGCACTTATTGGTTGGGCATATAGGTTATGTTGCTTAACAAATAGTTTTAGTTTAGTGGGCAATTTGGATGTATATTAGGCTTGAGATTTTTTAGTTTGTGTTTTGGTTTTTATTTTAGTGTGGTTGTGTTTCAGTCTTGGCATATTATGGTTTATCCCAATGTGATCATAGTTTTTAGTTTCTTGTGGTCTTATTATAATTTTGGTTTATTTTAATAAATGGGAAAGGGACTCATTAACCCTATTTATCAAGTAAAAAAATATAAATCATATTCCAACCCTTATCATACACCAAGTGTAATAAAAATGTGGTCTCAATAAAGTGAAGGAAGATAACATGACCCCACTATATAAGTGATTTGATAAATGATGTTTGAAAATAACACGTGGATTCTAGAATATGCAGACTTCCATTGTAAAAGAATCATTGTGTGTACACATGTAATAATATGTAGGCATAAAATTTATATCACCATGTAATTTCATTCCTTGTCAAATAAAAATATATATAGTCAATATGGACTAGTAGGTAAGTAAGATGCCAAAATTAATAAGTAAGATGCCAAAATTAATGCACATTGGGACTAGATTACTATAAATGATGTATCATTTTAGGATTGATATCATGAATGTTAAAATAAAAGGGCTAGTTAAAATATCATAACCATATAAAACCCAAGGGATATAACAATGGTCAACACATAATTATATGTACACATGTATATAAGGATAGGATAATAGAAAAAAAAAATCATCTCAAGAGAAGGTGATAAAAAATGCAAACAATAAGAATATGTCTACAGTGTATTATGTTTAGTCTAACTAATTGTCCCATCAATGTGATAGTCAAATGTATGTCATGTATAATCAATTGTATTTCCTTAATCATCTTGTAATTATTTTATGGACTGGGTTATGTATAAAAAATCACACCATGTGTTCTAATTGGATTACTTAATATTATTTTATGTTCAATATATTCATCATCAATATCATACACACTAGTTGTGGTCATATGTGGACAATGATTATATTTCATCACTTGAATAATATTTAAAGAAATGGATTTTTATTATGTTTATTGATTTTAAGATGTTCCATCTCTTGAAATGGAAATGGATTTTTCTTAGAGCATATATGTATTGGTATTTTAATTTTCATCAATTTTTACATCCATTGATCTTATCCATGGTCTTCCTAATATATCATTATATTGAGTTAAACTATGTTAAATGTGGATTATAATGGACTAAAATTTGATACCAAGAGATATGTACCACTCAATAAATCCCATGAATGGTTTGAAATAAGTTTTATTATTCAATTATTCAATGTAATATTCAAGAGACTTGAGAATTGTCATTCTACATACATTAATTTGAAAAAAATTGTCAATCATGAATTTGGTGGATTTATTTCAATTTGAGTGGGGGATAATAGTCAAAGTTTCTAAGAATATTTAAGGATTTTTAGTGTTAACCTTGGAAACATTAGTATTTTAAGTACATATTTCTTGAGAAATTCCTTCTTAAATTCATTTTTATTAGGCCATTTATTTTTAGGTAACTCTTATTTCGATAATTAAAATTGTGAAATGGAACCAAAATTTTAGTGGGTTACTCAATATTCAAAGGTGTGGTTCATATTTTTGGTGAATTAATAAATGTATCAAATAGGAGGTTTCCATTGTCAATATCATATTATATTAAATGCTTAAAATATCAAAACTTATCTATGTGATGTCCATGAAATTTATGATAAGCATAATAATTCTTACACCTTCGTATAGAATGTGTAGGAGGGCTTATGATATATTTGTTTTGAAGAAATTATATGACAATTTCACTCAAAGATGTATTAATATTATGCCAAATTTTGACTAATTAGTCATAGATTCATTTTATTTCTTAAACCATGTTCGATATTAAATATTTTGAGACATGTAGAGTTAGAATGGAGATCTATAAGTTTAATTTGCATTATAATGATAATTATTTTACATATGTGAAATAATATATTCAAGTTATGTGATTTTTAGAGATAAATTATAGATTTAATTATGTAACTTATCTATGTAATGATTCATATAAATAATAGGATATGCAATAATGGTGATAATATAAACATATTCATTCAATGTATAAGTATTATCATGGATGCAAGGAAAATCTCACTATTTCTCATTGATCATGAAGATTTATGTTTATAAATAAAAACCTAAAGTATCTCAAATTTGACATAAGAAAAATTATATAGGATTATTATACCTACCTCATTATGTTATGATAACATGGATGTTAACATCAAATATAAACCTTAATAATATATAGGGGAAGGATGGTAGTTATCAGTAACTTTAGATATAGTCATATATTCCCTTTCTTATCAAGTAGTAAATGGAAGAATTTTTTATTTAATTTTCATGAAATATGTTTTAATAAGGAGAGATAATATTTCATCATTATTAATATCATACTTATTTTTATTTTGCATAAATTTAATTTGTTTCATTGCATGAATCATAAACATATTCAATATTTTAGGAAATAGACATACACATGGAAATAATATATTGAAACTCAAAATATAAACTTTCAACATCCATTATATTTATTTTAGGGTTTTAATGATGTGAATAAGTCTAAATGAGAAATAAAATTCAAAATTCAAACCCTAAATAATGATAAATATGAATCCTTATAATGAAATGTGAAACCCTAAGGTAGAAGATACATAGGATTTTCCACATTCATATCAATAATCAAGTTCAAAAAAATATTTTAATTAATGTTTTATTAATTCAATATAAATAATATAAATTTATTGAAATTTAGATTCTATACAATAGAGAATTAACCATAAAAATATAAATATAAAATAGATATTTTTATTGTACTTACTATTTTTTTATTTAAAAAGACAAACAAATAGATACACTTAGATGATTTTATGAATTAGTTTTATTGCTATATTCACCATTGTATCTATAAATATTTAATATTATCTTTGTGACTACTCAAATAAGTAAATAAGACCCAAAAACATATGCAGACACTATTGGAAAATGTTATAGTCTTGTAGGAACTAGTATTGTCCAAGATCTATTGATCTTCCCCATTTAATTGTGCCAATATGTACCAACTCATATTTTTGATAATATACATGTATATGAATTTTTTATGTTTAATTTTACTTAGTAAATGATACTTGATTTTTATTTAGGGTTCTATTTTATTTAACAATGAAAATGTTATGAGAAAATAAACTACTAATAAATGATTTATAGCTATATAAGTATATAGATATGAATATAAAATATAGAATTTACAAAAATAAAAGTTATCTAAAAATAGTAAATTAAAAAATATATATGAAAAATCCTCTCAAAAATAATTTTATGCCAACCATATAGGTTGATTATGACTGTAAATTGTCTAAAAATACTTGTGAATTATGTCACATCCAAAAGTATGAATTCAAAATATGCTAATATAAGGTCATATTAGGAGGAAAATGATGAACTAAAACCTTTTATATTTATTATAGATATGTATCAATTGATTTTGTGTCTAATTTTACAATTTTGATATATCTACATGTTTGTGAGGGTCTAATGTTTACTTGCATGCCCTGATTTACCTCCCAGAAGACCTATAAAATATAAAACTAAGCTCCTACAAAATAAACCAAATAAATATAAAATACCAAAAGGTGGAATAAGTTTATGGTAATAATAAATATACCATATGAAAACCCCATGTAATCTGAGTGATACCTACATATCCCAAAAGGCCCTTAGGTGAATGTAATTTTCCCTCTTATAGTGAGTGTGTGAATATTGAATTTTCTATATGAGTGTAATTAGATAGATTGATTTAAATGATTGATAATAAGTGACCTTAACCTATAATTTTTTAAAAAAAACTTAGATTATGACTATTATAATGCTTTAAATTTTGAATTGGAAATAATAGCACTCTTTTGCTCAATATGTAGTAGAATTACCAAGTAATTGATTGATATGTTTGGATAAGCTTTGATGTAATTATATAGATAAATATTTTTAATATTTACACAAAATAATATTTATAAAATCATGAGTTTTGTAAAATAAAACATCTCAAATTTAAAAATTTGTTGTTGGAGTGAGGGGGACAAGGTCATGTTAGTAGATAAGGATAGAGTGCAGCCGTGTTTAACCTAGCATGATCTTTTTTGAGAAGGACAAAGACTTATGAAACTAGTCTAAAATTAAATTTTAAGTAAAATAAGGATGTATAAATGATGTTTTTATTATTTAAAATATATTTTGTAAAATAGTGAATGATCCCATAATTATTTCAATTTAACATAATGGTAAACTAGATAAGCATGGTAAGGATGTCAATATTAAACATTATAAAACACTTAATGATTAATTTTGAGTTTATAAATTTACTCCTATGAACTAGTAATTTGACTCAAAAAATGATGGTTAGTATTATTTTAGTCCCAAAATGAAATAAACAAACTAGCATAACATTTCTAGGCCTAGTTATGAGGGAGAGCTTAGTTGACAAAACACAATGGAAACACAAATAAAACATGAAAGAAATACCTTCCTTCACCTTCCTTGGATGATCAAAAATTATTTTTATAGTGGCTTTCTTGGATTTGTGCTCATGAAGTCTACATCAATGAAGTGTGGATACCTCCATCTCTCCTTAGTACCATGTTTGGCTTTGGCTTGGTTTGGTTTTGCTCAATATTTAGACATTATAACACTAATATGCATGAAGCTTTGGAATCAATTTAGTATTATAAATTTTACATATGAGAGCTTAAAATTAAATAGGCAAGGCCTCCTATTTATATATTTTTATAATTGTTTAGAATCAACCTAAATCATCCATCTCAAGATGAAGATGTGTGGCTAAGGATTAATTTGATTATGTAACTAAAATTCATAAATAGTTTCATAAATATTTATTATAGAGGGGAAATGAATAGGCATGTAGGGTCTTAATGAGGCATGAGAGGGGTTAATCCTAATATTTTGTGTATTTATGACCTAGGGATGTCTTCCTAAAAAATGATGTCACCTGATGATACATATATTCAATATTCATTTCCAAAAAGAAATTATTCAACAAGTTCCATGGAATTCTTAATTAGGATCATTATTTGGTTTAATTATATCTTAATCATGATTAATAACTTTTATGAAAACCTTTTCTCTTTGTGTACAAATTACTCAAATTGGTCAGAATGTCTGGTTATTGGCCCAAAATTTGACTAGATTGGAATTAGGATGTGATGTCAAATGCATTGGATCCTTTATACCATTTAGGATGTTGTCAATGAAAAATAACAAAGTAAAATGTCTCGTATAAGAAATTTTATAGAAAAGAGTAACCCAGAGCACCTAGGTGCAAAATTAGCATTTTGACTCGAAATGATTTGATCAAAGTTAGCTGCTTCATAAATTGTGTTGTCCCACTTAATGATACTCTAGCCAAAATCAACACTTGAATATATTAATTTCAACTCATTTAATTTGTTTTAGTTTTTTTAAGACAAATTGTGAATTTTGGTGGAAATTGGTCAAAAACTTGATTGATGGTCATTAGTGGCTAGATTTAGGTGTCTACAATTTTCCCCTATTTGGTAAGATGTTACAAACCATAGGCAAAGTAATGTCTTTTCAAATATTGAGAGATAGCATGTATGCCAAAAATAAGATGATGTTTGAATAAAAAGATCCAAAGAGTTTTTGGGAAGCCTATGATGATTCCCCCTCGAGGGAGTGGCCATCACATTTGTTGATGGATGGTCCCTAAAAAAAAAGCAAGAAGAAAGTTGGAATTAACATGTGGTTGAGATTAATCTAAATGATAAAATGCTTACATGCATTGATTTAAAAATGATATTGATTTGCCCAAAGGTGGTTATAATTAGGAATAAAATTTGAAATAATGATTTGCCCATAGGTGGTTATAATAATTAAGAGGACTTGGATTGTTTTATAAATATGATTGTGCCCTAGTTAGGGTTGATTAGCAAGCATAACTCAAGGATATATCCTAGAATATAGATTAAATATAAGCAAGAGAAAAGTGATGAAATAAATGAATAGAAGAATAAGATTGATCAATAGAAATGATTTAGTTGTACTTGATAATGAGGAGATGCTTATCTGTATTAGTAATAATACAACTAGAATGGTCAATGGGTTGATTTGATCAAGGCTGGGAGGATTTACCAAGGTGCCAAGGAGAAACTTTTATGGATCCATTGCTTGTAGACCTTCTTGAATATGATTTTATTGTGGCATGTGATGGTATGCATCATGATAGAACACCATGAATACTATCTTGAAATATGTGTAAGGACTGACTCTCAATCTAATAAATAATTAAAAGTAATGCACCAATGATAAAAACCATAATGACAATATTGACTTATGAATATTGATGGACTCAAGAATAATGTGTGCAAGGAATCACCTAATGCATACATATATAATAAGTCAAGGTAACATTGCTAAAAGCAAACAAATAGGAAAGAAAATAAACAAATAAAGAAACACATAGAAAGCACACAAACAGACAAACAACTTGAAATAAACAAATAAACAAAAAAATTGAAAACAAAAGAAAAATAAAGCATCCTAATAATGACCATGCCCCAATAGGGTGAATCAAGGATAACTAACTAGGCTTAGACATGAGAAATGTTTTTAGTATTTTTAAATATTTGAATTTTTTGGAATTTTGAGGTATCTTAACTTGATTGAGAATGACAAGATACCTACTCAAAAAATAATGAAAGCATTTATCTTAGGTTTCTTGAAAAATGGTGAGAGTGTGGTTTAGGGGGACTAAGGTGACATCAACATAAATTGTGCATGACCTACATCGTCCCAAAATGATGTCAAGTCACAATAATTCCATCCACACAAAAGTTGAGGAAAAACCAACTAGGTCCCAATAATTTCTCATACCTGACAAATGGCCAAACAAATGAAAATAGTAATGGCAAGGTGAGATGTAAATTCAATATAAACAAATGGTTCCCCCTAGTTTACCCATAGGTGGTTATAACTAGGAAATAATGACATATATATGATACTAATTTTCCCACAAGCAGTTATAATTAGTATCAAGACTAGTGAAACACTAATTTGCCCATAGGCAGTTATAATCAGGCTCACATAAACCAAATTGATATAGGATGAAAGATGAAAGATATCTTGCCAGATCAGTTGTTACACTACTTTCATAGACTATCATTATAAACATGGATTGGATTGATTGTTGAAACTAGATCAAAATCCCCTCACAAAAAGTGTAGGAGAACCAAAGGAACCAAGAATAGAATAGGATTGGGTAAAATGACTAAAAAATGGATTTGGTCTAGATAGGAATGGAATGATAAGATTACATGGTCTTGCTCTAAGATAATGATGGGTTTTGATAGAGGCATTAATAGATGAGCACTAATAGATGAGCACTAATAGATAGTTTTGTGCTCATCTATTAGTGCCTCAATGAGGTTTTCACTAATGAAGTTGTCTTGATTGTTCCATAATGTCTTTGAGAAGGTTTCACTAAGGAACATTAAATTTTAAATTTGATTTTACTCTAGTGCTTCCAAAAACAATTCACTAGAAGATGTTGAGTTTGAACTTTGCTTGTCCCCTAGTGTCTCTGAAAAGGTTTCACTAGGAGAGTGTTCTTCTACTATATGAATGTGGTCTTAGCCTTCTTACTCTTCTTCAATTGCTATGTTGCCATGGATGTAGTTTAATAAAGTTTGATTTTTTTTATCCTAATAGACACTTATGGGAGATGAAATGTCAATAATATGGTTATTTTGGTTGATGGTAATGACCTGTGGAATAGTAATGAAATGGGGAGAGGCTGCATAATCCTCATAGAAGATACTAGGATAACTTTTGTCAAAGCTAAAGTACTCATCCTAAAAAACTATAAAAGTATCACAAATGTATTCAAATTGATTTATAAGGCATGCATAACCAATATTGTATCAGTCATGAATGTATTATGTTTCTAAATTTAATTCCAACTCAATAGACCCTAAATCTAATGTTAAGACTAATGTTGATTATGATTTTGATGTTAAATTTGATGTTAGTTCAAGAATAGAGTCTGACTCTAATTATAATTCTTCATTTGATGGGTACTCTTTTACAATTATGTATTATTGAATTTTTGGTATTGGACAAGTAATAGCCTATGATGGCATAATGGACTTCACAAAAATTGATTTGTCAAAGTAGGACTCCTCTAGGATGGGAAAAAGGTCAAGAGACAACTCCTCAAAGACTAGATTGTCAATAAGAGGATATTAAAAAATAGGAATATATTCAAGGTAATTATTTTCCCAAAGGTGATTATAATCATTAAGAAGTGACTCAGCAAAGACTAGCTCATCAGAGTGAGACTCCTTGACAACTAGTATAAGATCAATAGGTGATTCATCATAGGTTAACTTATCAAAAGTGTTTGGTTCAAAAACAAATTTAGATTGGTTTGTTTTCTTGGCCTTAGTTTCTATTGAGTAGGGAAATACCATTTTTAAACATATCTTGGTATTTGAATGATTGGATGGATTGAGGTTTTGATTGTATTGGTACCAGATGAGGAATGGGCTATAGTTGGATAATGGTAGGGCATTGGGTAGCATGATTTCTCACATGAGCCAAAGGATGAAGTCCTAAAATGGTAATGATAGGGCATTATGGATCTTTATTTCTCACATAATGCAAAGCATATAAGTCCTCTTCATAAACCATATCATCCCAATCTTGATTTGGATCATAATCTAGTTCTTGAATATGTTCTATGTATTGAATATTGTAAAGAGAGTATGGATATATATCCCAAATAATATTATTTATAGTTGGGTCTTCAAAGTCCTCCTCATAAACCATATCATCCCAATTGGTAATTTGATTTGGATTTTGTGGATTTTGCTTATGTTCCCCATATGGAGTATTATAGGGAGGATAATAAAACTCCTTAGAAAATATTTCTTTTTAAGGCTTCCTAGTGAGATTTTATGTGGCCATTATATCTTAAGTTGGATTGTACATAACTCTACATTAAGTGTAGCTATACATATCCACATAAATGATGAAAGCTTCAAATTAAAAAGGCTTAGAGTTTTTCAAACTCTAAAAAACTATGTCCAAAGGACAAATGGTTCAAACTTGGTCTAACTTGGTTAAAGGTGGAGCTACATCTCCAAAAAAATATTTGATCAAGGATTTGTATCTCCAAAATGGTTTGTGCTAAAATTTGGCATAAAATATTCTAATGTTAAATGTCTAATTTCAGATGTCATACACACATAAAGTCAAGCATCTGAATAAAAATTGGCAAGTTAAAGGTCTAGGTCAAAGTGCTCTAAATAAGGTCTAAACTAGGAAAGGTAAAAGAGTCGCTAGGTATTTTATCTAAATGTGGAGTCAAAATCTAGGATAAAAATAGGCTATGCTCGGACTTTTGGCCAAATGTCATTAAAATCTAGACTTGAAACAAAGGATTGATGTGAATTTAATTTAATCTAACAAGTTTGAAAATAACTTTGACATATACCCAACACATGGAATCAAACATAAACATGATCAATTGGTATAATCCATAAGGCAAAAGGATCTTGGAGAAAGGCTATGTTCTCCCAAACAAAGGCACAAACAATGATTAGAATAGGCATTAAATAAACAAATAAATAATAGTCTTCAAATTTGGGTAATCAATTAATCAAAGTTATGCAACCCAAAAGAGAAAGATCTATGTATCGGCCCCATAAATTGAGGCCTAAATAGAAATTAATCAATTTTTTAATCCAAACTTTGATATGGTTAATTGAAAACTCAACATTGAAAACTAGGATTTGACTAAACAAGCTAGACAAGATTGGACAACATGATGGAACATAAAAAAGGTCTCAATGGTTGATGTGGCATGGTTTAAAACAAAAAGTTTTTGGTGTAATGGTAAAAAATTCTTGAAATAAATTGAGTAGACTAATGGTGTAAGCATGCTCCAATGATGTGATCAATGTTATGTTCCAAAGACTCAAAGGCAAAAATGGTTCAACATGTTTTAGGTAGTATAATGCTACCCTCTGTAACTCAAATGACACACACACAAAAAAAAGTTTAGAAAAAATTTCAAGGCACAATTTTGGTGTAAAATGGATAACATAATTCCTCTTTAGATAAAAGAGTGACATATAAACAAATTGGTTTTGACATGGTTTATAAACAAGCACATTAGTTTTAGTCTCAAAACACCAAGTAAGAAAATGACAAAATATAAGTAAATCATCCAAATTCCTATCAAGGGTGTGGCAAAGTGGGGTTGACTAAAAATAATTGGTTTTCAAACATTCTAAATGGATCTCATGTCTACCAACTTTCACATTATCAAACAAGAGAAGCAATACTTTAATTGGGTGTTGGCAGTACTTGGCTTGTTGTAAAAAGGTCTTGTCTTTTTTACTATAACTACATCTATCCTTTACTTAGTGTAGTGTGATGTCCAAAGTATAGATACATCCTTTGTGCAACTCCAACACTAGAAGGTGGTTTAATCACTCAAACCTCTAATCCTAGTGGGAGTGGTTGAATTTAGTGTCAGGAGATGAAACCCCAAGTCAAAGCTTCCCTAAATAACTTGTGGGATAAAATGAAGTCCCCCTCGCAAGATAAGTTTGCATGAAAATAAATGACCAATAGAAATACTTTAGGGTCATTTTCAAGATCATCCAAACTATTGTGAGTTTTTAAGGAGTGTTTTAGCTAACATTCTTTCTATGCCTTGGACTAGGCATGTTTACAATAAGGACGGTGCTTTTGATTTCAAATTTTCCCTAAAGGAGATGCATGGAATAGCATATACACAATGTCCCTCTTTTTTCCAATAAAAAATTTAAGTTTAAACAACTATTGAAGATAAAAATTGACAAGTGAATTTAATTTTAAATACCAAAATAAAGATTAGGTGGTGTTCTTTTGACCCCTTGGTCTTAAGTTGTAACTTTGAAAGTATCATTTGTCCAAAGATTTACCTAAGCATATAAATTCTTTGTTAAGCATAAAAAACAAGGTTCTTAAAAGCTAAAAGCATGTTTTAACAAATTCTATGTTGGTTGTGCAATGAAAAAGTTAGAGTGTCCTTTAGCTTTGAAGCTAATTTGCAAATGAGTGAAGCAACTTATCAAAATGAGCTCTCTAATTCAAAATCTCAATTACACAGTCAATCCCATTGTTTCCTTACAAAATCACAATTTTAGACAACAACATCATCATTTTAGGTTAGATCAGATAAAAAACATAATATCTTTGTTTACCTATGAAATCATTGCCCAAATTTACAATGTCACTATTACTAGACAGAAACATAGAAAACAAAAAATCAATGTTTAGATGACAAAATCATTGTACAAATGAACAATATTGTTTTTACCAAACAAAAGACATATAAAACACAAAATCTCTATTTAGATGACAAAATCATTATACGGGTGAACAATATTGCTATGTTATGAAATCGCTGCCCAAAATGATGAAATCACTACCCAAAAGGATGATATCGCTTCTCAAAAGGATGATATCACTACTCAGGATGATGATATCACTATTATGGAAAATAATATCACTGCTTAGGTCCATAAAATCACTATTTAGTAAACAATGATTTCATTCACACAAAATCGCTATTGTGTAATAATTATATCATAGTAGAGAGGAAAATCAATGTTTTTAGAAATAAAAATGTTGCTAGAAGAATAGAATTTAAACTTAAAATTTCACTCTTTTTGGCCCTCTCACTCCAAGATCTTGCATATAAAAGATTATTAGGTTGCTTGAAAGATTTTTATAGCCAAATTTATGGGGTGCAGTCCTACTAGGCGTGCCATTATGTGAACTAGGAATTTGATTCAAGAGAGGATGGTTAGTATTGTGTTAGTCCCAAAATGAAAACAAAATGAAATAAACACACTAGCATAACATCTCTAGGCCTAGTTACTAGAGAGAGATTAGTTAACAAAAAAAAATGGAAACACAACTAAAACATGAAATAAATACCTTACTTCACCTTTCTTGGATGCTCTAAAATACTTGTTGTAGTGGTTTGCTTAGTTGTTTTCTCATGAAGTATGCATCAATGAAGCGTGGCTACCTTCATCTTTCCTTAGCACCATGTTTGGATTTAGCTTGGATTGGCTTTACTAAATATTTGGATATTATAACACTAATTTTCATGAATATTTTGAATCAATTCAACATTATAACTTTGGCATATGAGAGCTTAAAATTCAATAGGCAAGGCCTCCTATTTATAGATTTTTAGAATGGTTTAGAATCAACTTGAACCATCCATCTCAAGATGAAGATGTGTGGCTAAGAATTAATTCAATTATGTAATTAAAATTCATAAATAGGATAATAAATATTTTGGATAGAGTGGTAATAAATAGGCATGGAAGGTCTTAATGAGGCATAGGAGGGGTTAATCCTGATATTTTATGCATTTATGGCCTAGGGATGTCTTCCCAAAAACTGATGTCACCTAATGATACAGATATTGAATATTCATTTCCAAAAATAAATTATTCAACAAGTTCCATTGAATTTTTAATTGGGCCCTTGATTTGGTTTAATTATCTTTTAAGCATGATAAGCACTTTGATGCAAACCTTGGCTCTTTGTGCACAAATTACTCAAATTGGTCAAAATGTCTTGTTATTGGCCTAAAATTTGACTAGATTAGAATTAGGATGTGATTTCAGATGAATTGGATCCATGATCCCATTTAGGATGTTTTCAATGAAAAAATAACAAAGGTACGTGTCTCATACAAGAAATTTGATAGAAAAGAGTAATCTAGAGCACCTAGGTGTAAAATTGGCATTTTGACTCAAAATGATTTGATCAAAGTTAGTTGCTTCATACATTTAATTATCCCACTTAATGATAATATAACCAAAATCATCACTTGAATATATCAATTTCAACTCATTTAATATGTTTTAGTGTTTTTAGACCAAATTGCACATTTTGATGGAAATTGGTTAAAAGCATGATTAATGGTCATTAGTGTCCAGATTTAAGTGTCTACAACTCCCACTTTACTATACTAATGAAATAAAGTGAAATTACTAGAGTAAATTATATTCAAACCTATGTGTGTATAAACTCTTTGTATTTTTATGGTAATCCTTATCATGTAAGATGAATTAATTTGAAACCTCCAACAATCCTAGTAAAAGTAGTTATTGTCTCTATTTGTAAATTTAAAAATTATACTTTTCAATTTAAAATTTGAAAAGAGAGAAAGGAAAATATATTCCTAAAATATTATGCAATCTAATTTCTTTGTAACTTGTAAATGGGGAAGTGCATGCCCCCTCATTTAGGAATTTGGATAAATTCTAAATGTATGGAAAATTGAGAGTGATCAAGCCTCAATTTTTATAACCATTGAAATCCATTGAGTTCAAAATATTGTATGCTCCAACATTAATTTTAAGCTGTAGATTACTCTATACAATTATTTAATGGTGTACATCTAAACATGCATTACTGATTTAAAACTAAATAATGGGTGGAATCACCAAATATTACTCACTTCATGGAAAAATTGAAACCATAGACATTGAGTGTCACTAGACTCTAACTCGAACCAATTATAACTTGAAGAGGAATCACACCACTAAAAACATATATTCTATTTGAAACTTCAAAACATTTAAACTTTGTTTAACCCTTTTAGATTTTCATATGTAAGTGGGACTAGAATAATCTAGTCAAATGGATGAATAAAATTATTCTAAAGCAAGCTAATTAAATTAATTCAAATAACATGATATTCTAAGTTTGTAAAATAACCAATATAAAAAGTATAATCCCAATTTATATTTTCATAATTAAAACATAAATAAGATATAATACTTATAATTTTTATAGATGCACATGCAAATATGAGATGTACAAGTATAGAAATAGGCAGAATGATGCTCATGACCCCATCATGAGATTCTATAAATATTATTTCTAGAGGAATAAACACTACCATCGACATGTGTACATTAACATCTATGCATTTATCCAGGGATTAATTCTTCTTTTTGGTACTAAATACATTTTATATTAATAAGTGACCACCTTTACCTATTAAGGTTTTTCATGATCTTTTAGTTGATACCTCTTAATCTCATGCATAGGATTTCTACAATTTTATATAGATCAAGGACTAGTTTATTTTAATTTTACCACCTATGGCTTAATAAAAAGGGGTTAAAATTTGAGTCAATTTAACCCTACCAATCATGTTATTACTAAGTGTTGCCTACATAGTCATCTAATTTAAGGAGGGCCTTAGACTTACATGTTATACTCCATCTTAGGTGTATGTTTGTAATGGTGATTGTGTAACTATCTATTGTCTCTCCTCAGGTAACCCTTGATAAAATTAATCCAAGAGTGATTTAAATTTTTTTAATAATCTCGACTTAAATGTTATGAAATTAAATGTAATGTGGAATTCAATAGATTTTAAATTAAAAAATGTATGTTCTAAGTGAGAAGCTTGCTTGATAATATAAAACTATGCCTTAGCTTTGTATAATAGGGAACATTTTGAATTTGAATTGATACTTAGTGGCACATAAAATATGATAATAAAACAAACATATTAGCCCTCATATAGAGTTCATAAGAGGAAAACTATGGAAATAGGGAAAAGGATAAGGAAGGACAGTACCATTGAATTTTGGACACTAGTATCAATGATAGTGTCTTGAGGTGAATGATAGTGTATGAGAGATTAAAAAACATAAAAATAACAAAAATTCATGGATATCTACCCAAAGGTTGTCAAAATACAACACAATGAATAAAAATTATCAAAAAATTTTGATAATGAAAAAAAATTCCATGGATCCTAAGGGGCACATTCAAGACTATGGAACTAAACATTAAATATTACATCAAAATGGATATACATATGAATAAATGCAAAAATAAATTATGAAATGAATCTTTTACCAAATATGGGAATATACATTCCTCCCCCACCCCCTTTAATCTAGTAAGTTCATGAAATCAAATTAATAGAATTAAATTAGTTCATACCTAGGTTTGAAAAACACACCTTGGACACCTTATAGTTCCAAATTAACTTTATATCTCTTATCCTATAACCAAAATCACATCAAATTATAATTAGTATATATAATATGAATATGAGAAATAATCAAAGTATATATAAAAATAAATAAAAGGGAAAGAGTACACATGTAAATGTATTACATATTCATGACTTTGGAATGTTGTCCATACCACAAGGATGGGTAAATTAAATGGAACTTGAGATCCCATACATTTCCTATCTAGGAAAATGAATAATTCCATAAGTGGTCAAGTGTTCTTCATCTTGGAGGTACATATTGAAAATGATGGTTGGGAGATGATCACCCCCCCCCCACTTGGTATAAGGAGCTTGGTGTTAAGACCATTGAGGTTGCTTGATTTTGACCACATAACTCAAGGATAAATATAGATTGGATAATCTATCAAGGTTAAGTGTTATAACCATATTAAATCAAATAAGGAGAGTAATTCTAGGCTATCAAGGATGTTGAATCTTGACTATACTACTCAAGTGAGACAACTATTATAGGATTATAAAGTCTCAAATTAGTGCTTCTTGGTAAAATATTTGTGCTTCTTGGAAAGTATTTTGAGTACATAATTTGTTAATTTGGAAGAATCAGCGCATATCAATAAAATAGTTTGTATACATAATCTAGACAAATAAATCACTGCATCTTGGTAAGTGAAAAAAGGACAAAACTCTTTTTGTTCCCCTATCATGTGTGTTTTGAATGATGTATTAAATTGATTATGTATTTTTTAATTTTTGGTGCATTTTCATATCACATGTACCTCTCATATATGTCAAATTGAAGTATCTATCAAAATGTAACCCTTTTTACATAACTATGGATATTATCTATCATAAATATCTCCTAAATCTATTAAAATTAGTGTTAAATCTATAGTAATATGATGCATGTGTATATATACATCATGTAAACTATATCACATTATATAAATTTTACAAACTATGTATGTATGGAGGAATGCCTTTATGACATGCACCCCTTTTGGAATGAGGGGATATTAACCTCATCATAAAGGCATAATATGACCATGTTGTATATGTATCAAACATGACAATTCCATTTTATATCAATCTTATGCATCGGTAAATTAGTAATTAGTAATTTCATATATTTTGTGAGCAATATTTCATTTCTCACACAAAGTTTTATCATTGGAGCAAATGAGAAAAGAATAGGAATCTGTAAATTTTTAAAAGGTAATCATGCAATTGTTATAAAGCCTAGTGTTTTTTGTGTGGATCCCAACACAACTCATATTTTTCAATTTGGATTAATTATTCTTGAGATATCACATGTTAGAGTTCACAAGTGTGAGCAATGGTTTAAAATTCAATAACTATATATAAATTTTAAAAAATATATATTTCATTTTCATTTTTATATTTTGGAATTTTCTTAATCTGAATTTATTGCTATAATGCCTTAAGGTTAGGATTTCGAATAAATAGTAAGTATATTTTCTTGTTCATTTTCATATTTTCAAATTTTTCATTTTTTTAAAAATTTGGGCCCATTTTTGGTTGTTGACATTATCAATTGACACTACCTTAGATTATTGGGAATGAACCATATAAATATTTATGGTAGCATCCATTTTTGATAGTAGTGTCCTATACTTTCATAAAAAATTAATAGTAGCATATGTTGCTAATGTTTGACTATGCTTTATTAAATTTGACATTTGTACTTGATATTATATGATTAAATTGATGACTAACATTTATTATTACTTATTCATTTTTGTAGAAGGAATTTGATATCTGTGTGTTTAGAAAAAGGAGGCATCTATATACATTTTTATATATGGGGATAGATGATGTATATTGGGCCATTATTAATCAAGTCAAGCTATTTCATGTTGGCTGATTAGGGTAGGTTCATTATGATATTCATCAGATGATAACATTAGAAAAGAGGTAGAATATTGATACTTGTAATTTGTAGATCTAGATATGGAAAATTAATGTTACATTGGATAATGTGTATCATATATTACACTTTTTTATTACATTGGAAAGGGAACATGCATATAAAGATGGTAGCATTGGATATATGTAAATATCACATATATATTTTATATATTAGTGAGTAGATGAGGGAGATCCATCTAGAATAGTTTGTATGGAGGACATTGTTAGATCTAATGTTTTATTATTAAAGAATTTTATTTTCTATTTTTTAGCATATTTTGTGGATGTGGATGGTGGTGTGGTAGATATATCCTACCATATGTATCATATTGTGCATAAACTTGAGTAAAAGGGTGTTATATATTCTTGGGGACAAAACATGGTGGCCCATATGTATAAATGTTTATACATATTTTTCAATAGAGACATAGATTATTGGATTTGGTGTGTCCATACTTATCCATGTATGTGAATATGAACACATTTAATTTATATGGACCTTTGGTTATCCCTTGTCTATATGGGCCCATCCACAATTTTTTTTGTTATGATGGGTGTTACCTTAAAGTAGGGTACATTTGATTATATAATATCAGATGATACTTGATTGACTGACACCTACACATATTTTTTGGAATCCATATAGGGCATTTTCTAGGAGGCCTAAGGATGATTAGTAGTTATGAAAAGTTCATGTTAGCATGTGGTTGATATAATGTCTCCATAGTTTTTATGATTATTTTCATTATGGTCATGTGTTGAGAAAGTTTTGTATTTATAAAGGAAACCCCTATGGTCCCTATCCATGGAATATAATAGTGAGATTTGACCACAAGATTAATGATAGGCATGTTTCCATAGATATAGATTTATCACCACTCCCCACTAGGGAAATGGATCTTTTTTATCCAAATCCTTTGGCTACTAACCATGATATACAACACACAAATTATTATACATAGTGGTGGTCTAGTTCTCATTAGATGATATTATTTCTTGTCATTATTGCCCCAAATGCAATACCTATAACACAAGGTAGAGATAGAGGAGTTAGAGGTGTGTGAACTCCTATAGGATCACAACCTTTTGAAGAGGTAGTCATTAGCATCACATGTAAGTACATAATTTTTTTATTTGTTAAGTTAAGCTTAGGTTTTACATGGACCTAAAAACCATAATTCAGTACAATATAGAAAATGAAACCAAATGAAATAAGTCCCACATGGCCTAAAATACACAATCCTTTAGCAAAATTTTAGCATAGCAAGAAAAAAACAAACTAAACAAACATAATACTCATCTAAATTTACTTTGACTGATTTAATAAATATATCTTATTTTTATAATTTTTAATTTACTTATAAGATATTTTTTATTTGATAAGGTAAAATTTAGGTTTTATAGGGACCTGGAACCACTAGAGTGTAGTACAAAAGAATCAATAGGGCCTCAATAGGGTTGAGAAGCCAAAAAACAAAAAGTTATAATACTTAGAATGAAAAAAAAAATAGGAAACCAAAATATAACTAGGAGAGTTTCTCTTGAGAGTCTTAATCATATGCAGTGTCCTTCATAGGAATGATCTATTTTTCCTTTGATATTTTATCTCGAGTGTGGTTCCTAGGGCCTTCTACCATTTATCTGAGGAAGATCATTCTAGGGAAAAAATTTCCTTTAGCTTATATGGGGGATTTCCTATGGGGTACCCCCTTATGGGAGCCTTGATGTTGGTATTTTAAAACCTTAGGTGATTGAAAGGTATGGGACTGAGTGGGCTATGCAAAAATGATGAAATCCTAGACTATGGATTTAGCCTGCCTATGGAGTACATTATAGTCCTGAATGAGTTTGGCCAAACCCAAACCTACTTGATGGACCTTCAAGTTAAAATTCTTAAGATGTAATTTGCTCTTTTACATCTCTATAAAAATGTATTTTCATTGCCAATTTTTTTTCATAGGGGTTCCCAATTCTAGAGCAGTGGGTTTCAATTTGGGGATAAATATTTTAAGTGGAAGATCATCAGGGGGACTTTTATAAACTATTTTAGGGGTTATGATCAGAGAGATAATGGGATCCTCTATCAAGGATTCCTCTTAGGAGTCCTCCCCAGAGGAGGAACCCATGGGGGGACCTCCCAACCATAGATATATTGGCCATGTTTAACTAGGAGAATCATCTTTGGTGGAGGATGGGGTTTATGTCATTTAGTTAGTGCAGGAAGATGGTACTCTCAAGGGAATTTAGGAGAAAGTAAGGAAAACAAATTTTATACCCAATGAAGTGATTTAAAAGTAGAAAATGGTGGGATAAAATAAGTGTATATTTACCTTTGAGTGTCATGTACTACATGATTTGAAGGCAAATGGTAGGCTAGTAATGTGAGAGATCAGCCCACATAAAGCCTTTTTTGTATATCTACAAATAGTTTTTTGTTTTGAAAAAGTGTTATAGTGACTCTTATTTTTTTAACTGGTCTTTAAAATCCTTCATGCCTATGTATGAAATTTTGGTAGATTCATTTATGAACTCCTCCAAAATGTTAATGGTGATGCCATGGATTGTCACTTTCCACTTATTCTAAGCCACCATGAAATCATGGGCAATATCAGCATTATGTTATGTAACCCATTCCATGAATTTTATGAGTCCCCCATTTTTAGCTTCTTCTATTCATGGACCTCCTTATAGGAAGTAGGTTCCAACCTATCCCTATTACCTCCCATGGAGACTATGTGTGTAGCACCAAAATAGGTGGGGTGAAGTTTCTGGATGGGGAAAATTTAAAAATAGAATGAATGGTTGGGAAGTCCCATTGAAGGCTCATAAAAATAATTAATACCTCTCTTTTTGGAATAATTGTAGATATATCTAATTGAGATCCACCCCTTCAAGATGAGGTCATACAGGTATGGATACATCATTTTTTTAACTTGTATTGGTACCTACATCTCATATGGCATTTAGAACATTAGATGGGATGCTACCTACATCATGATATTCAATATATTATATTAAATAAATATATTTTATTTGTAATATGTTTATATTTAATTTAGAAAAATAGGAGTGGTCCATGATGGTATATCATAATGTGTTGGTCCTAACATTAAATTTTCTAATAGATATTTTGGGTGACAGTTTTATGGAGAATGGAGTTGACATTGCAGGTACCCATGAACCTTTATTTGATCTTATGGCCAGGATAGTGGAATCATACCACATACTAGTTATTAAGTGGGATGATTTACATGCAAATTTACATAGGTGGTCTATTCTTGAAATGAGATCTACCAAGGTGATATAGGTTTTAATCGATCGATATGATGACCTACATCATTATCATGATCCAACTTTACATTAGCTAGGATCATTAGAGGAGATATTATCTTGAGGTATCTATTACATGGTCCTAGGTAAGATATATGAGCCTTGACATCGATATGTGTGAGAAAAATGGAGATAAATAGTGATGATGACTACTATACTTGACCTTATCCATGTTTTAATTCATTGTATAAACATTTTTTCACTTTTATATATATGATGGTATATGATACCTGATTATGTGGTTAAGTATTAGTAGTTACTAATTTAATTTCATCTATTGATAATTAAGGAAATAATAATACATAATGGAATATAGTTTAGAATAAATTTGATCGATTATAATGATCATGTGGAAACTATGCTTATTTTTTATATTTTAGCATAATATCTATTGTATCTCTAGAATTAACTAATGTATTTGTTTCATTTGTAACATTTTTACTTGATTTAGGTACACATTATTTTCATGTAGTAAACATAGGTGTCGAGGTATGATTGGTTTATATAATATTTGGTTATGAGAAAGAATTCTTCCATTGATTTTCTTCTACAAGGGCTGATAGACCATGTGTTACTTTTAGGAGTAACATGGGATGTCTTTAACTCTTTATAATAACCTCTCAAAGAATTAGGATAAGGATACCTTGTTGTATATTTTTTAAATGTAATAATTCCTATGTCTATAATTTGTGCAAACATTTTATTTAAGGCAAAAAAATCATTGTCATGATGCCCATTATACCATGGTAAGTGCAAAAGGGTTGTTCATTCAAATTTTCAAATATGTGTGGTGGATATTACTAATTTGGAGGAAGAGTGATCAATTTTATATCCAATAGTGTATTAAATATAACATTTAGTCTATCTCTTAATTGATCAAGCTGAAGTGGTTGCCTCTTATTAGAGGTATATGTTTTAACTATAGGATGTATTTTGTATGTGAATTCATTTACTTTGTGTAAAACCTTTACTATTTTTTCCTTTGTATGAATTGATAATTTGAAATAAGGTATATGATATGGATCATGGACCTCCTTGGTTAGTTGATTCATATAATTAGGAATTATTTGTAACATGTTTACCTTTAGGTGAAAATGTAGGTGAGGTGTTTGTTAATGCACATGCATATTTATACACATCCATGTATAAGATATAAAATTAATTAAAAGGACTAAATAATGTTATTTATTTAAGTAGAGAAATAATTCCCCTAATAATATGAATTGCACTTCCAATTATAATGATGTATAGTTCAATGAATATAAATCATCCTTAAATATGATAGCATAATATTAAATAGACTCATCATCATGTTGTGTTGAGAATTGCTAATGTTTTAATGGTATCTTAGGTAGTTTATGATTATTGAAATGAGATAGAAATATGTCTCCAAGTTTCTTAAAATTTGGTAAGGAACCATTTGGAAGGATATAGAATCAATCATTATCCTCTCATTTTAGACTTCTATGGAAGTCTTTTAATAATAATCATCAACGTTTATCATGTTGATCAAAGGAATTTACATATTATTTCATGTGATTTACAAGTTCCATTTTACCATAAAATGAAGGAAACATGAAAATATTTTTTTTTGGTAGGATAAGAAGGTCAAAATATCTCATGTAAAGGGTTGATCCTATCAAATTTTATCACTAAGAGTAGCCTCATGTGAAAGTATTTGTAACTTAAAAATCATCATTTTCTTCAAAATATATCCTATAGTAATCACCATTTATATAATGTCACTAGGATGAATGGGTGGAGAGTTTTAAGACTAACTTATAGGTTTTAGTTTAAAATCCATATAAATCATATGAATTATGACATCCTTAGAACTATCATTGCAATATAATTTATCATTACATGATTGAAAATCATTTGGTAAATGATCATTCATATTACATGATGATTCGAGAGAGGCAATTATATAATTTTTAATGTCACAAAGGTTGATACAACCATCATGGAAAAAATATCTTTAATAATTTAATTTTCATTACATCAAAGAGGAGGATATATAACTTCATTGTCTTCATCTATAATTAGAACTTGATTTTTACTATAGAATGTGGAGGGAGAAAGAGGAACAATTTCTATTTTTTTTGAAACATCATCATAGGAATAAAATAAATGTAAGTTTCACTTTAATTTCTGAATTTAAAGGAGAAAGGAATAAAAATGCAATGTTACTATCTAATTTAGATACATCATTACCATATGATAAATTAAAACTAGTGAAACTAACATGTGAATTTTTACGTGAATTAGTGTTATTGGTTTTAGAAATTATTTCATCAAAAAACCATTGGATAACATGATTTTTTGTATATATTGAATTGGACTAAGAGGATAAACCATGCATCTACACTAACTTCATTATTATTATCAATTTCATCTTTCCAACCTAAACTAATAGGGATAGAAGTAGTATATGAATTTGTATCATTGAGATCTAGGGAAACAGAATTAATTTTACTGTTTGCATTTGAATGAGCTACAAAAGTGATATAAAATTAAATTTTGGTAATGTTTTAAATATTTTACAAAGAATTCAAGCATTCATTATTTAAAACATGCTCATCATTAAATAAAGAGGATGTACACTCAATTATTGGTTCATATTTAAGATGATATATGCATGAAGATTTGTTATTTTCATCTTTTGGAATGATATTTCATGCATGTTGATTTTATAACATTAATGGATGTGTAATCCAATAACAAATGCTAAACATGGTATTTTATCAAGCATCTCATCATTATATTTTAAATCAAAGAATGTAGGAGAACTAGGATCCTCACACACATCTTCCAAATATGTGGAATCACAATCATAAACATAAGGGGAATAAGAAATAATTATGTCAATTTTGGCATATTTATAAATATTTTCATTTACATTATTGGTATTTTATTTATAAAAATTTTAAGGAGATGATATAAATCAAGGATAGTTATTACACTTTTGGTTAGACATAAAATCATAATAAGCAATGTATTTATCATCAGGAAGATTAAATAAAAGGTCTAAAGGATGAGGCTCCTTATGTTTTTCACTATGAACATGTATTTTTAGGGTTGTAAACCTAAACACACCCATAATAAAAAAAAGGCATATGATGACAAAGAGAAAAAGAATCACGTATACTATTCCCATGCAATAAAAATCATATCTAAAAAACAAATGCAAAAAACTAAAAAATTTGTAAAAGGAATAAAACCTAAATAAAGATAGGGTTTGGTTCAATCATACCTAGAGAATGGGTTCACAAAAATTTTAAAACTTTTAGGATTTTATAAACAAGGTTAAGGGAATTAGAATATTCTATTAAAATATTTGAATAAATATATTCTAAATTAGACCAATAAAATTAATTTAGATAACACAATACATTGAATTGAGATTGTAATCATTGAAACACAAAGAAGAGATAATAGTTATATTTTTTTTACAAATACGTAGGCAAATATGAGATATATAGGTGAATAAATGGGTATATTGATACCCAAGATCATGTCATCATATTTTTTTAAATATTATTTATGGAGGCCTAGACACTACCATCGACCTATGGATATTAATGTTGATGCTTATATTCATAGATTGATGTTTATTTTTGGTACAAAATATTTGTTGTATTCAAATCAACCACTTATACCTATTAGGTTTTTGTTTTTGTTTTTTTTATTTATAGATCATGAACACAAGCTTTATATGACTATATATAGCTCAAACCCTTGTTATTTTTAATTTTACCACATGCAAATCAATAAAAAGGGGTTATCCCTTGAGTCGAGTTATCCCTAGAACCCTTGATGTTGCTAAGTGTTGCCTACCTAACCATATAGTCAAAGGAAGGCCTCATATTAGCATAGATATATCCCTCTTAATTGCGTTTGTAATGATGATTGTGAAAATATATTCTCTATATCCGATTATAACCCTTGATACAATAAATTGAAGACCAATTTTACATTTTATAATACATTATTCTTTAACATTAAGCGAATAAATTTAAGGTGTAATTCTAAATAAATAAGAATGTGTTAATTGAGAATATTGCTTACTAATTAAAAACTATGCATTAAATTTGCATAGATAGGGAGCATTTTGAATTTTAATTGAGACCTAGTGGCACATGAAAGCCAATAATAAGAAAAAGATATAGGCACTCACAAAATGGTCACAAGATGAAAAATATAGAAATAGAGAAAAGGATAATGAAGGACACTACAATAAAAAATGTAAAACTAGAATTTATGCTAGTGTTTAGAGGTGAACAATAGTGTTTGAGAGATTAAAACATATAAAAAACAATAAATCTCAAGGATATCTACCACAAGGTGGTCAGAGTATAACATAGTGAAAAGAAAATAGCAAAAATATTTGAAAATGCAATAAAACTCCATGGAACCTAAGGGGCCCATGTTAGACCATGCCACTAAGAACTCAAATATTTCATAAAAATGGATATACATTTGAAGATATGAAAAATAACATTATTAAATGAAGCTTTTACCAAATATGGGTATCTTCAAAATTTTGAACTTGATAAATTTAAAATTTCATGTATTAACTTAAACATGAATGAATATCATTCATATTCTATTTTATTTAATTGATATTGAATTCCAAATTAACTTGTAACTTTTTAAGCTTATAACTTATAATTGTTTTTATATTCACACACATATGCATTAAGTATAGGTGAATATGTATTGAAGAAATTGTATGAATCGGTGCACATGCATGTTATTTGCCTCCATAATTTGAAAATGTTGAATTATATTAAAATAATAAAAAATATTTATTATATTATATATGAAAATGTGTTACTCATGTGGCTTAAATTATCAAGACAATCCCATTATGATGCCCTATTTTGAGATGAGATACATAACCTATAATACACTTATCTTAAAATAAAACATATGAAAAATATATAATCATGTCATATCATTTTTAAAATTTGAATTACATTAAATCATAGTATTTAATATATAATTAAGTTATATATGAAACATGTGTTAGAGAGATTTAAAATCTAAGAACATAAGTAACATGTGCATGATATGTACAATGACGCCAAATTAGGAATAAAGGGTAGAAGTAATGCATGATATCAATCATGGCACCATAGTAAAAAGCATTGAACATACATGTAATTTTATATTATGTCATGAAATTTAAATATAATGTGAGACATAAATACTATATGCCTAATATACGGGACATGTGAATGTCGCATAAACCCACAAGGCCAAGGGCCACTATTAAATGGAATGATAAGACTATTAAAATAATAATGTATATATATTACACACACAAATACAAGTGCCAAAAATAATAAGAAATAAATCACTAAATTATCATGTAATAATGTAAAAAATAAACATAGAGTAAATGTGACTAGTCTACATCAACTACATGTATCACTGTTATTATTAGAAAATATATTTTTCATGTAACATAAATTAAAGTATAAGTGATTAGTAAGACATTTTTATGATATATAACTTGACATAGTATAAAGGATGTGAATAGATATAATATGTTGAAGTGTTCATAGATAACAAATAAATTTCCCCTAATTAGAAAGGTTTTTCGGTAATAAGTGGAATTAAAAATCAAAAAAACATGTAATTGTATGCCTTATATTAGATACAAACACCTCCAAAGAATCATTGTTTATTTAAAACTAATAAAGTATTAACCTATGTAATTAAGTAATATATAAACATAATTGAAATTTATAAAGGCAATTTTTACAAATATTTGGATTTATTTCAATTTTTTGAAAATATTTATTTTTTTGATGGCTTTATGCCAAAATAGTTCATCAATAACATTTTTTATTTGATATGGTAAACATTATGGGTTTTTAAGATCCTAAAACTTAATACAAAGGAGAGAAAGATGTATCATTTATGCACAAAAATAATGCCTCTACTAGTGACAATGGGGCAATCAAAACAACACCATGCCAAAAACAATAAACAAGATAAAAAAAATAGTGGTTCTACCCAACCACTTTTATTGAATTAACAATGATATCTCACATTATTTCTACCTTTAACAACTATCTTATGTGGATTTATTATGAGGCCCTTTGAGCTATTAGTTTCTACCCAGATACCCCCTGAGAGGAAGGTTATACAAGAAGGCTATAACACTACTTTAGAATGTTTTTTTTTTCTACACCTTTATACAACCTTATTTATCTTCCACAATAGCACAAGGTTGAGAATTTGTTAATAGGTCCTCAGAAGTTTCTGCCCTAGATAATTCCAAATCTAGGAATTTATTGAAGGATGAGACTGGTGTGGAAGGGATTACCATGTTTGTGGCTTTCCTTGGAAAGATTAGTTTTTTCAATAGAACATCTTTATATTGAAGAGGAATTTTAAGGTCCTCATTTGGAGTAGAGGGTTCAATATATTTCAGAGGTGACTCATTGTTAGAACCATCTAGATCTTCTTCAACATCCACTGACAAAAGGTCAATGTTGCAATCTTTCTACCAAGAGGATTCTTTCTTTTTTTTTTGAGGGAAATGTAGTTTCTGGTTAAGTGGCCTATATTAAAACAATTATAATAATGAAATAATAGGCCTTCATAGTCTAGGGGTTGGGAATAAGAGTGGTCCCCAACTTGTAGAGTGATATTTTTGGGCAAGTTATTGTAGGTGTCAAGATTTACTAAAATTCTAGAAAAAGTAGTGTGGTAAAAATGATCAGTATTAGGATGTATTTGTAGGTACTCACCTAGTAAATTACTAATATCCTTTAGACTAGATTCAGTCCAAAATTAGAGAGGAAGATGGGTTAGATGAACCCAAATAGGTTTTTCATTAAGTGGTTTTGTGAAGGGGTTAAAGGTAACCATGGACTAGTTCATTAATAACATTGACAATGTATTAAAAAGAAAAAAAAATTTAAAATATCTTCGAGTAGAAATACACAAGGTGAGACACAAATTTTAAATTGAGAAATTAAACTAATTAGGAAAAAACACATGTAATAAATAATAAGGCTTGTCTATAAAATATTCACAATATAACTCTTAGAAGCAAGATGAATGTAAGAGAGAGAGAGAGAGAGAGAGAGAGAGAGAGAGAGAGAGAGAGAGAGAGAGAGAGAGAGAGAGAGAGAGAGAGAGAGAGAGAGAGAGAGAGAGAGAGAGAGAGGTGTATAGTGAATAAAAGAGGAGGAGAGGGATATTTAAATATATAAATAATAAGGTAAATGGAGTTATAAGAATTACATCATGACCTTATAATGGATCCTTAGTGTGAGACAAGTGTCATATTTACTTAGACAAATAAGGTAAGTGTGTGACATGTGGGGGAAGGAATTACTTACATGAATAACTCCCAAAATCCTAAAAAGTACAAAGAGGATAGATAAACTTGATTAAATTTGAATGTAAATTAAAAATTCACATATATACAAATCCTACACACTCCTAAAATCTTAGTAAAGATAAACATGAACCCAATTAATATTAATCTCCAACACTCCCCCTTAATCTTAATTTGGGGTTAAAAAAGTGGAGAAAATATTTAAAAATAAATAAGGGAGTTGAAATTACATAATTATCCCACTTAATGACATTTAATTTGAAAATAGTTACAATTATTATGATTGAGAGAAGAAATAAATAGGAGTCCCCAATAATGTTACAAATGTTAAGGTGTGATCAACACCAATCTCCAAAAATCATCATGGAAAATAAATATGGTCAATCCTCCCTGGAAAAAAAACAAATAAAAAGTATATGGCAAAAAATGATCCATAATAACTTTCAAAACACAAAGGCTAACACAAATTCTTTGAGTTAAGAGAACAAGTATGCCATAAAATAGTATCTATATTCAATTTTAACAAATATAACATTAAGAGAAAAGAGACAACTTAAAAATTGTTTAACCTTTCACATGAAAAAGGAAGTTAGTCAAGGCACAATGAAAATTTTTCATGAAAAATTTTATGTGATTAAAAAATCTAAAAAAATAAAGCCATTTTTTCATGAAAAAAATACAATAAAATAAGAAAAATAGATAGAGGAAAAGAGAAACACAGTAAAAAATGCTACTTCAAAAAGTAAATCAAGAAGTAGAAGAAATGTTTGCTTTTAGCTTACCATTTTTAATGTTTCATTATTTATGAAAATAATGATATTCAGCATGATTGGTTTTATTAAAATAATTATTTTATAACTTTTATTTGGTTTTGAGTTATACTTGAGGTCTTTTTTTG
>JARHVA010008559.1:0-217500 GCA_037957365.1 Torreya grandis | reverse complement strand
GAGAGAGAGAGAGAGAGAGAGGGAGGTATCTAGTGAAGAAAATAAGAGGTGAAGCCTCTTTAAATAGAAAAATAGAAAAAGAGAGGGAGTTAAAATGAATCCCATAATGACCTTATAAGGTCTCCTTAGTGTGTGACAAGTTCCCTATTCAATTAGATAAATAAAGGAAGCGTGTGACATATGGGGGAAGGAGTCACTAGCACAAGTAACACTAAAAATCTTTAAAAAAAAAAGAGGTGAGACACACCTCATCTAATACATAAAGACAAAATTGAACCCAATTATGATTAATATAAAAAAAAATGGATTTATTTTTATTTTTTTTTAAATATTAAAAATAAAGGATTAAAAGAGTCCTAAGAAGCAAGGATTATAAGATAGAGTAAAAGGCATGGATTAGAACGATCTATAATAAGGCTCCAAATAATAGAATGTCAAGAAACAAAGAAAGGAATATGACTCCAATATGTGTGTAAAATAATTATAGAAATGTATACAAGGATGATCATTCTCCTATTGGTAAATAATCTTGGTTTGTTCATGGAGACTATATAAAAAGATGTGATCATGTAAGTGCAAAGGAAGTCATAGCATGATCGGTATGCAATAGTAACCAATAAAAAGCATTGAAAGCATTTATAAGATAATAGTTTTAGATTGTTTGAATTGTTTTGGAAATAAAAAATTATAGTACACAAAGTGAAAAATAAATCCAAATGCTATACTAATGCTTGGAATGGGGATAAATGAAGTAGTAATGTGAAAAAAAAAAAAAAAAGCTCTGTATAAAAAAGAATGAAAGTAGATAAAAAATTACTTGATTAGATCATAGTTTTTTTGAAGTTATTGCATGAAGGCTATATCCACTTTCTTAATTTTTTTATAATCCCTTAATTAATATATGATTTCATTATGAATAGATATTTAATGAATTATACTTTATTATATGTAAAAGTGGAGCCATGTACCAAGCTTGCCTATAAAATTTAACTTTGAAGCAACTACTACATATGGATTTTATGACTAAAAGTACCTATTTAATATCATCATTCCCAACCATATAAATAAAATTGTGTATGAATCAATCATATCTATGCCCAAGATTCCTCTATATATCAATGTGTTATAAATTCCATAATCTATATCAACTTATTCAATCTAATAAAAATGATTACATGTTCAATATAATCCAAGTAAATTGATAAATTATTTCATTATGATCCATGTAAAATGTCTCATATCGTTTGTAATTTATTTATCATATTCATACAAAATTCACCAAATAATGTTTCCCATATATTGAAATCACTTCATATGTCAAAATATGAATAGTTTGACCACTCTAATTTATTGCATAATGTCATATTGTTTGTTAATTGTTCCTTATGATAACATAAAAAATCCTACATATGACTATCATATGTGTTAATTTTTCAATTTATCTCAATCAAAATGTTAATATTACACTTAATTTATCCCATTTAAAACATTAAATATGTCCTAAAATACAAAATCTCAATGTGATATAATCTAAATCTATAAAATAATCACCAATATATTTCCCTATTTTGATATGAGGGATGCACCCTATGAATTACTCATCTCAAAATACCAAGTTCTAAAAATTATGTGTTATCAATAAAAATATAATAATGTAATGTAAATACATACATATGAGAAGATTTATCACTATATACAAATTTATTCATTTTTAAACACATGATAATATGTAATCCATTTAAATTAGATGATTTACTAGTATATATGTAACCATAATTTTAAATTGTGTTGTTATTTTGAAATGTTTTTATCATTTATTACATTTTATATGTTATTTATGTTAAAATGAGTGATGATCTAAAAAAATTGGCCATGATCAAGGACTGGTAGGAATCAAACACACTAATCTATTAACATGCAAAAAGAGAGAGTCTTTTTGTAAGCGAGGAACCAAACATGATTATAATAACTATCTTATATTTACAATAGAAAAATAACTTTAGGATAAGTACATAAATAATAATAAGATATCCATAAGGCCACCTAAAAAAGTGGTGTGTGCATCTAAAAAATATAATTAGGATCAACTCATACATACATACATACATACATACATACATATATATAATGTAGAATCAAATAATGTATATCTAAAATAAAATTTAGGAAAAACTCATATCTATCTTAATGACCTCATTATTACACCTAAGTAAGTTAAATGTATGTGTAATAAAAACCATAAATTGCAATAAAATACCTACACTAACATCAAAAAAGGCATGTTTAGGTACCCAAATACATATAAAATACCCACAAAAGAATATACTACCCCAGTATTAGAGAGAATAATATATGGATATAAATCCTACCCATTAAGATTAAGTTGTTACATGTACCCTAAGAAGAGATCACAAATTAATATACTTGCTCTCAATGAAGGGTTTGGTGAAGATATCAAATATCATATCCATAGTCTAGAACAACATAAGATCAATGAATTATCCATGAATGATCTCTTGAATAAAGTGAATATGAATTTTTATGTGCTTTTTTTATTGATTTTTTACCAAATTCTTTTAGATAAGGATGGTCCTCTAGTTATCATAGAGGATGACTGTGGATCACTTGAACTAGATGGTAACCTCATTAAAAATTCCTTGAGGTCATATAACCTTAGTACCAAAATTAAAATATAATATATAATTAGTCTCAATATATGATAAATAAACAAAAAAATTATTGTTTCTAGACCAACTAATAAGACCTAAACTAAATGAAAAACTATATCTTAAAGTGGACTGTGATGCTAAATATTACTGAGTCTGAATATGTGTACCTAAAAATGTCAACATAAATACATGATATATAATTAATCCCAAAAAATTTATTACCCTTAATATAGTGGATCATTTTCTTAGATGCCTTCTATTCCATCTCATGAGGTCTCTATGTATACCTAGAGACTATGCCCACTATATATGAAATGTTGGTTCTAGTGTGAGTCTAATATATGAAACCAAGAAAAAAAAAATTTTACAAGGTCACATCAACCAATAGATAAATAACACTTATCCTAAATATTAACCCATAAATAGATAGAGTTAGATTTTTATTATAGTCATTCATGTGAAATCATGTGAGAAAATAGAGAATGTACTTGGATTTTACAATGGTGATAGCTAAGTCAGACTGTGAAATCTCAATCCCAAGTAATTAGTGCAACAAACCTAAGTTATTCATAGAGAACATGTCATGTAAAAAAAAAAATCATTGATTAAATACATAATGAAAAATTCTTTATGATTAATAGGTCATCAACATACAAAACTAGAATCCTAAGTAAGTCATCTCATCAAAAAATGTAAACATTAGGATAAGAATGGAATGTAGTGAAGACAACTATGAGAATTAAGGAATAAAAACTTTCACACCAATCATAAGGGTCATGTTTGAGTCCATATATATATATATATATATATATATATATATATATATATATATATATATATATATATATATATATATATATATATATATATATATATATATATATATATATATATATATATATATATATATATATATATATATATATATATATATATATATATATATATTTATATATATATATATATGGACTCAAAAATGACCCTTATATATATCCTAAGTATACATACTAAGGAATAATTATACAATACCCTATGGTTGCTTCACAAATATCTCCTCCTTAAGGTCACCTTCAATAAATGCACTCTTCAAGTCTATATAATGAATCTCTCAATGATGAGCTATATAAATTGGAAGAGTGAGTAAGATATATTTCATATTTTTAAATGGTGGAAAGGTTTTGGTATAGTCATTTCAAAGAACCTATGATAATCCTTTTACTACTACCTATGCTTTAAACTTATCCATTGACCCATCTGCTAAAATTTTGTTCAATAGAACCATATACATAGAGAAAGATTACTTACATTAGGAATGGGTATTAAATAAAAAATGTGATTCATGATAATTTAATAATAATCCTCATACATAATTTTTCCCACTCAAGAGTTTGATATGCCTTAGAAAATACTATGGATTGAAAGAAAAGTAAATGAAGACATGCAAAACACATTGAAACTATGAGCATGTTCACCTAGTATCTAACATATTCCTAGCCCAATCACTTGTACCATATAGTGTCTATATATCCTAAAGAGGACATGAATTCTAATATTCATGAGGAGATTCCTCAACTTCTAAAAAGTTACTAGGAGAGGAAAGAGATTGATCCATTAGCTAATCTTTTTACCTAAATTGGAATAACAATACTCATAGTTAGAATCTACTAAGGTCAATCTAAATTATCATCAAATATTAATGAGTTCAAGGAGGAGGGAGAAGTATAAAGTGTGGAGTCTAATTTAACTTCCTAAAAATGAACATCTCATGTATGGTATAATGAAGAAACATGTATCCCTCAATACCATATAGAAACCAAAAAAATATGCAAGGCCTACTTTGTGGATCCATCACCTTATGTGTATTCTTAATAATGTGTAATAAAACTAGATATTAAAAAGACCTAAAGTACTTAACTATGTTTTTATAACCTATCCAAGCTTTAGAAGGAGTGAATCATTTCAAGGCTCAATAAGGAACATGGTTGTGGATGTAACATGCACAATTAATGGCCTCTATCTAGTACTAAAGTGCAAGGGATTTTGACTATGTAATATAATTTTCCATTTCCTTCAAGGACATATTATTGAATTATATCATGTCAATATATTGAGGAATGTATGGATTTATACACTATAAATAAATCTAATTTTAAGTATAGATTTACTCAAACATATGGTGGACATACTCATAATTATAGTTTGTGTGAAATAATTGTTGACCAAATTTGACTTTTAGGTCAAATTTGGACCCATATAGGTAAAAACCTTGGTTTTTTATACGTTTATGGATCAAATAATTTTTCATAGGTTGTATTATAACTCTTTTGATGTTATCTAATGCTTTTTTAGCTTTAGGCATCACCTAATTAGTCATATATCATTTTAAGTCAATATGCTTTTAAGGGGTCATAAATGCAAGTGGAATGGTTCCCAAGGTTTATATGTGTCCTTTTTTCCTTTAAAAAATCCAAGAGGTAATTTTCCTTTTCATGGATTTCAGTTACATCAGATTCTTGTAGACTATTTAACTAAAATTTAAGAAACCAACTATAAAAAGGAGCATTTGGCACTTGTACGAGATATGGGGGAAGGTGAAACATGGGATAAGCTAATGGAGGGACTAATAATATTAATAAAACTCATATAAATTATTTACATGCTCCAAAAGTGCCATTTTTAAGCCAAAATCAATCTTATCCTTCTTTTCCTTCTTAGAAATATAGAACTGACTAGCAAGTTTGTGCTTAGTACGGACAACTCAAGGGGTTTCAAGGAAAATTATTTTGGGAGGTGATATTTCACTTTGATACCTTAATTTCCATATCAATATTGTAAGGATTGATTAATTATGCTTTATTAATCATCCTTTAAAAGTTGACTATGTTTCTATGCTCATTATTTCCTACACCCTATAGGTTTTGCTCCATTTTGGTCATTTTCATACGAACCAGTTGGTGATGTTGACTCCAAATTATGTTGGATACATTTTAATATTTTATCCACACTTATTTTCATGTTTCATGAATTTTATATGGGCAAGTTGCCTCATGTTGCAGGAAGGTGTCACCATTATGAAGTTTCAATCAATTCTTCCTTGTTCTAGAATGTTGATCTTCTATAGAGCTTCCATAGGGATGTGATATTATGTTTCACATGTTCCAGTGCCAAATTTTTAATCCCTTAAATTTTTGGTTTCACCACATCATGCTTTGGATAACTTTGAATCTCATCATTCATCTGAGTCAACTTCTTGCTCAATTTCATGTTGAAGCACACATGTATAAAGCTTGTTTATCTTGTTCATAGAATGGTAATCAAGGTATATCAATTGTACAATCCATAAAGAGTTGAAGAGAGTTCATTTATATGTTTGGGAAACTGAAAAAATGTTTACAAGCTTAGTCACCATGCTAAACTAGTCATTAAACACCTTGTTTGCTCTATTCCATATGTATGCAAGTTATTTTCATGTTAAAAGAGATGTTTTGGAACTTGCCTCAAGATGGCCTTGGTGTAAATCATGTATTTCAAGGTTTTTAAATGATTTTAGTTGTCCATGAGGCTTTTATTCCATACTTTTTCTCTATTTCATACTCATTGTCCACATTTAGCCCATATGCATACCTATAGGAGCCTTTGTTAATGTCATGATGAAAGTGAAGAGTTAAGAGATATCTTAATCTCTTAATATTTTTGAAGGGTTCATTTGGATATTTTATGAGAGCATATAAGTTTCATAATATTATTATCTTTCATACTACCCAAAATTCCCTACTTCACTACCTATGTGTGAGAATGCCCATCTACATGTGTATCACAAAACCTTGAGAATTCTTGTATGGAGGTCTCCCACATGGAGGGAAATTTATTTTAGATTTTATTATTTTAATTTACCATACAAAACCTTTATATGGTTTCAAAAGGACAAAATATGGTATGAATCATGTTGAAGGGAACAAGGACTGAATTCTAGGATCCAATACCTAAAATGAAGAAACAGAGGTCTATGGGCTTTTTGTGGACATATTACAACATGGTGGTAAAGAGTTTTAAGTCATATAAATAGTTAAATATAATATCATCTAGTATTTTCAAGAGACATGCCAAATATGAGGGTTATAGAATTAAGAGAGGATAAAAGTTTGTAGCCTCAAAGTTGTTTATAAAAACATTTAATTCCTGCATTCATCTCTACAAGATTGGAGGTTTTGAGTGACTATTGATATCCTAACTTTAAAAAAAATGAATTACCTCATGGATATAATGGTACCATGGATTTAATGGTGTAAAAATTGGAATTAATACCATTATTTTGATGATTATGCATAGTTTTTAGGTTTATGGTCACCTACAGGTGTCCCTTCTTAGAGATTCATGCACCTATAATAAAGTATACATATAGTGAGATAGAATTGGTGTTTTGGTGATGTTTTAGGGTATAAAAGGTGATTAAAGGTATAATAATATAATTTTTTACCCAAAGGAATTAAAATATGTCCTTAATAACCATGATCAAAGTCCAAATGAGCTAATGCACACCTACAATAGTCACCTTGGTAGGGGTTCTCAGTCAAGAGGGAGAACTCAGTTTGGTGATTCCAAAGTGAAGGTAAGGGTTAAATGGAGGTTGAAGTGATTAAATTAACCAAAAAAAATATTATTAAAGGCCATGATTATTTCCAGAAACCTTTTAATGTGTGAAAATCCTACACAAGTCCCTTAAGACCCTGTATACAACTATGTGCAGTCATGGTAAGGGCAAGAGATGAATGTGCTTAAGAGGAGTATAAGGTTTGATATAAATTTTAAAATGGTTCATTATAGTTTTTTAAAAAAATTACAAGCCCCAATACTTTTCCAAGTTAATCATCTACTCTCCCTACCAGCCCAAAGGTAGCATTTCATACAGTTGCACTAACAAACCCTTTGCTCAATGGGTGAGAATGAGAAATATAAAGAAGAGATGTGTTTTGGGTGAATTAAAATATTAATAATCATGATTTTTAGGTATTTAAATTGTTTAATAGGCCTAAAAACCTATGATTTATCATTGAAAAGGCCATCCTTGAGGAAGGAAATAGGGAACATAGTCAAGGTTTGACATATAGTCTTGAGAATTCAAGGATGGGAAAGGGTTTATAATAGGGTACAGTGATTAATATGTTTAAAACATCTCCAATATGATTTTTAAACATGTATTTTACTCTCAATAATGAAAATCATGAAAAATAAAGAGTTAAAACCAAGCTATATATAGTCCACATGCCATTTCTACACACAGTCAACACTTGAAAAGTTTGCCTTGGGGTTTTAGATGTTTGAAGGTGATAGAGAGGTAATTTTGACCTAAATTTTTGTGAAAGGAGTAATAATGACCAAATTATAACCATAATGTAAGTTTTTTTATTTTAAAATTAGTGAAAATATCCTTTATTTTGTCTCATAGGTAGGTCACTTTCAAGCATGCATAGAGGTAAAGAATTGAGAAAATGTGACCTAAATGGGTGTTGGGTGACTTGGAAACATAATGTGATGATTTTAAATGATGTATTAACCTGTATTTAGATTTAAAAAACATTAATTTATCCCAATTTTAATAATTAAACACTAAAAAGTGTTGGTGGACAACCATATACAGTCAAACCCCAGGGGTCTCAACTAGGCCCAATTGGTAAATGAGAAGAAGAGATGAGAAAGAGTACTTTGAATGTTTTATTATGAATTTATATGTTTAAAAAAAAATATTAAAACATGAAAATAATCCCACATATGGGATAATCCTTAAATGGAGGTCTAGATCCTCAAAGATGTAGACAGGCCTATTAGGCAAGGTTTAAGCCTAAATCCAAATGGGAAGTCACTTCACTTATAGTATGGGATATAATATATATCTGATTTTAAAATATTTATGAGGTGTATTTAGACATTTATAAACTTTTTATATGCAAAGAGACATATGGGAAAGCTAATTTTAACTCAGAGACAGTCCAAACATGCAGGAATTATAAAGACAAGCTCGATAGGGTGATTTCAAGTGCTCATATCTCCTCTGATAATTTGCATGAAAACCAAATGATTTTTGAGGGTTTATTAGGTTCCATTAAAAAAAAAATTGTCACTTTTTGGTAGTTTAAACATCAGGTTTTTATGAACAAATCTTAAGGAAGAAACTACCTAAAACCCTACTAAAACCTTGGAAGAAAATCGATGGAGAAAATAAGATTTGGGAGCTATCCATATTGGATAAAATTACCATTAAAGTGATTTTAGGATTTATAATACTCTTTATTTATCATCCTCATCAATTTTTATGCTACCTTTCTTATACGAATAGGGTACAAAATGGGTTATTTTGATTGTTTTATGTATTGTTTAGGGTACATGAGGTTTCAAGAGATGAAATAAATTTTAGGAGAAATATTAGGCCTTTTAATAAATCATTATTTCCATTTAATTCAAATAAATAACTCCTAATTTTCCAAACTAGAGCTCTCATCTTAGCTAGTCAAAATTGTTATAGTGAACATAAGGGTGAAAAGTGTGAAAATCTCAATTTGATGTCCTTTTGAGGTGCACCTGAGTATTATAAGGACATTTATGGTATTTATAAATTTAATACACTAAATTAAATGTATTTTAATATAAAAATTATGCTAATTTTAAGGCCAAGTGTGAGGGGTGATAGAAAATAGGAGTTTTTAGACTACAGGCAATGATGGCTTACTTATAGGAGATTCCAAATGAGTAGGACTACAAAAATGAATGGATATGAATTTATAAAATCCTTCCCTATAATTAAAATAATAATAACTATCCATATTCATTTTTGGGAAGTTCAAATAGGTCTAAATCATGAAGGTAGTTTTCTAGGCTAAGACAAGGAGTTTCATGCCACTTTTCATAAGTTTCATGACTTGTATGGACACTTGAACTTCATAAAATTACATGTTTCATTTAAAATACCTTTATAATTAAAATTTAACCTATTTTATTATTTTTATAGGTTTCCAAGTGACCTTTGGATTTCCCTTGTCTCACCCCTCTTCCAAATGTTATAAATAGTGACTATTTTAGCTCTTTTGGGTAGCCTCTATTGGTTAATGGTGAAACCCTAGCCAATTTTTTAATTCAATGTCTCTTTAATAAATAAAAAAATTGAATTTTACTACTTACATGCTATAAAATTAAGTGTTGTTACAATCTTATTGGTCTTGTCTAGTAGAAGATGATCTTTTCTAACATGTTATCCTTGATTATTCACCAAGTGTGTAGAAGAGTAATTGTTATAGGTATTTTTTAGTGTTATATTTTAATTTTATAAGTGTTTTATAAGTGTTTCATGATTTTATTCTACCAAGGAATCATTCAATACCCTCCTAAGTATCAAAATACCCTTTTGAACCTAGCATATGAAACATTGATGTAATAATATGTCTTGTGTTGTGAGTTTTATGTGAAGAAATATTTGTTTTGATCCAAGTAGTATAATTTTATTCAATATGGGGAAATTAAATATTGGTGAATCACATAAAATTTTTATTATTTTGTATTTTTAACCCTTTTCATTCCAAGTTGATAAATAGGAAAGTGTTTCAAAGAGTGCATCAAGATAGCTGGTCCTTCTAGAGATTCATCTCACCAAATTGCTTACCCACATCAATTGATATATTTCAATTATGCCACTTGGATGAGGAGAGATAGGAATCTCCTTAAGGGGTGAAAATACAATTGAAAATAGTTTTTGGCATGCTTGGTGGGAAAATAAGTCCTATAATATTGTCTAAAATTGGTGTTAGTTTTGGCATACTTGTAACTATAAGAACATCTACATTCAATACCTAGAGACTCCATTAATTTTTCAAATCTTTCATTTATAATCAATCCTCAAATTCCATGCCAAAGGTGATCACTAGGTATATTTCTAAAGGTATACCCTTTTATTTTGTGCAATTACCTTTGTATTCTATCAAAATATTTAGGTTTGTGAATACTCATCCTTATTCAATGGAGTTGGTGTTTAAAAAGTCTAAGTTATTGATTATTTCAACCCCTAATACCCATATTCTACATTCCAATATGGTTAAGAGGTAACATTTTGTAGCCTTCATCGAAACATATCCTTTGAATCTTACCCAATATGACTAAATTCCTAGAGAAGCCCTTAAGAGTGTTCCATATTTTAATGGAGAAGGTCCTATTACTCCTATTGAACACATCATAAACATATTAAACTTATGAAATATCCAAAATATCACTCAATATAATGTAGACATTAGACTATTGGCATTGCCTTTCAAAGGTAAAACTTTATATTGGTATGGGACTCTTCCTCATAATTCCATTGCTTCATGGGATGAACTAAGAGATATATTGTCAAAGAGGTTTGAAGAGAAGAGTGATTGTATATCACTAGCTAATAAATTTACCACTATCAAGAAGGCTTCACAAGAGTTCATGCAGGATTTTAACTCTAGATTTCAAAAAACATGGGATAGGATCCCAACCCTTATGAGACCTAATATAAATTATGCCTTCTTATACTACCTAAAATCATTTAATAGTGATGTATCCATGATGATCTGATCCATGGGTTGAAATAAACTTAATGCTACTTATGAGATAGATATTAATGCTAAGAATTATCTTGATCAAGTAGGGAATATTATTCCTAGACCATTAATGCCATTATTCTCTAATTTGTAGTATACTAGTTAAGTTACATTACCCACCTTAGATCCTTTGCCTAATAGTCAAGAAAATTCTACCCTTACCCCTACCAATGAGATCCATGAAGTTAAGAGTTTTCTCTAAATGGTTACCAATGAATTGGTTTCTCTCAAAAAATAACAAGCTCAAAATTATAGTCCTTATTAGCCCTATAATTAATTTGGACAAATAAGTAGACCTCTTTTTAAAGGTAATGCTCAAAGACAAGGTCAAATAACTCAAGCTATACCTTACCAAATTTATAATCCTAATGCTCCATCATCATATTCTAAATCTCATGTTCTCACTCAAAATAAATTTGATCAATCAAAATGATGCTATCCTTCTTATGACCAAGATCATAGCCAAGTTGCATATGCCAATGAAATGCCTACTCAAGTCATGGAAATGCAAGGTAATAAAGTATCTCAATTCCTAGTTTTGAGGTGCCAATTCAAATTTTGGTAGACAATAGAAAAAAATATATTATTTTACTCTTATAAATCACTTGGAGGGAGAATTTTATGCCATATCATTTGGATAATTCAAACAATGTGAATGCTAGTGTGTCCTCTAACACTAGATCTAAAAAGAGGGTTGTTGAAGAGACACAAGGAGCTAATAAAGGACCTATTTTGACTCATACATCACCTTAAATATTATTTGGGTCTAATTTAGCTCCTAAGTTGCAATAAAATCAAAAAATTTAGAATACAAGGGTAGCTCCTACACAACCATCTTCACATGCTACACCACAAGGTACTAGTGCTTCCAAAGAGCATTTCAAGGTGAGAAATCCTTATATCAATGTTTTGGATAATATGAAGAAATAAAAAATTAATATTTAATTATGGGATTCATTGACATTACTTAGATAAAATTATATTCTCCAAAAGGAATTTCTTGGACTAGGTAAACAAGTTGGATCAGCTAGGACTAAAAATGTTATCTTGGTGAATGAAACTCAACCCATTGACAAAAAAGTGAATAAAACTAATAAAACTCCTCCATTTTACCTATCCTTAATCATTGGTGATTTTTTGGTCCACAATTGTATCATAGATATTAGGGTTAGTACTTCAGTTATGCCCAAATCAATAACGGATAAACTAGGCCTCAAGTATGAACCAATAGCTAAGGGAGTTCTACAATTGGATGGGTCACTAGCAAATAAATTTGGACAAGTCAAGGATTTAAACTTAATTTTATATTATTTTCCTAATTTTTCATCCATCATGATTTGGTAGTTACATATTTACCTCCATACTTTGCTCTTTGTTTGTTAAGAGAGTTTACAGCCAAGATAGGTGGATACTTGGTAGCCAATTGGTCATATATTATTTTTAGGAAAAAGTATGGAACTAAGTTGAATATTTAATTATAGCCTATCCATCTAAATAATTTATATACCTACATGCTTAAACTTAAAAATGTTACTTATGCCATTCTAGATGAGGAAGAGCTTCACATGGACCAATCTCCAACTTCTTCTCTTGAAGGAGTTTTTTATTTGTATCTAGATGAATTCGGAGTTAAGAATTATGAACATGATACTTAAAAAATCATAGAGTAATCTTGTTTTGGAGTGTATTTCCTCCATGAGGAGGGATCTTTCATGCCAAATTTGATGAAGCCAAATGAAAAAATGGATGGTTTATGGTATTTATTCTTTTATGGATCTAGAAGCAAGGTCAAATTAGGTGGTGTAACAATGTTAGTTTCTCCATCCAAGGAAAGGTACTACTCTAATTTAAAATTTCACTTCACGTGTACTTCTAATGTGGTAGAATATAAGGCCCTCATTCATGGCCTTGAGTGGGCTAAGAAAAGAGGTGTGAAAGAGTTGCAAGTGTATGGTGATAGTGAGTTAGTTGTGAATCAAGTAAGAGGCCAAAATTTGACTAAGAAATCTTTGATTAAGTTATATAATCATAGAGTGTGGGATCTTGTGGAACATTTTCAAGCCTTAAACACCTAATCTATCCTAAGAGAAGACAATATACATGGTGATATGTTGATAGCAATTGGACATTAGTTTGATGTTCCAAAAGGGATAAGAGAAGAGAAGAACCAACCCCATCTCAAGGTGATTATAATACCCTATATACCAAATAATTTAAATAATTGGTAGGTTTTTGATAGTGACCAACAAATATCTCTTTTTCTATAAGAGAAGGCTGAGTTTTCTTCAAAGAATCAGTCCAAACTACAATAACAATATGGAGGGAAGATTGTACAATTGAAAATAAAAAAGATCCCTAAAGTCTTAGTCACAATTGAGAGTATCTTCAATGATGATGACCAATTTAAGAAGGAAAATGTAACCATGTATACTATGTAATAAAACTATGAGAGAGTAAAAATCTTCAAGGATAAGTTAATTGTTCTTAGAAAGGTATGTACTAGAGAAGAAAGATGTGATTTCATTGAGTTATGTAAAGAAATTTTTGATGTCTTTACATAGGAATATAGTGATTTAAATGGATTTGATCCAAACTTATCTAAACATACCATAGAGCTAGATAATAATGCTAAGCCTATCAAGCAAAGGCAAAGGTGAATCAATCCTAAGATTGAGCCTCTCATGAGAAAGGAGCTTACAAAGTTGATTGAGTCCAAGATCATTTTTCCTATTAAGCATCCATCTTTGGTTTCCAAACTTAGTATCGATAAGGAAGAAGAATGGGGAAATCAGGTTATGTGTTTACTTTAGAGATGTGAATAGAGTTTACTTGAAGGACCATTATCCTCTTCGTTCCATGGAGAAAACTTTGTAAGTTGTTATAAGTAGTGAAAGGTTCTCTCTCCTTGATGAATATTCTGAGTATAATTAGATTATGGTAAAGGAAAGTGACCAATATAAGACAAAATTTACTACTAAATTAGGTACATATTATTATATTAAAATTCATTTTGGTTTGTCTAATGTTTGTGAAACATTTCAATGTGTAATGGATATGGATTTTCAAGGTCTAATAAATGACTTTGTGTTGGTGTATCTTGATGATATCACAATTTTTTCTAAGGATGTAAAGGATCATTTGAATCACCTTAGGTAGATTTTTGAGATATGTAGAGAGTTTAGAATCTCTCTTAACCCAAATAAGTGTGCATTGTTTTTCCATGAAGGCAAACTTTTAGGACACATTTTCTCAAAGAAGGGCCTATCCATAGATCCTGAAAGGGTGAGTACAATCTTGGAATTGGCTTTAATCAAGTACAAGAAAGGTTTTTAAAGTTTCTTTGGAAAAATAAATTTCATAAGGAGGTTAATTCTTGATTTTACTAATTTATTCAAACCTATAACCTTTATGCTAAGTAAATATGAAGTGTTTACTTGGACAAGAAGGAAGGAGAGTTTTGAAGAGATTAAACAAGCTATTGCTCAAGCTCCAACTCTTTCAAGTCCTAATTTATCAAAGGAATTCAAATTATACACCTTTGTAAATGATAAGTTAATTTCTACCATGCTCACTCAATCAAACAAATAATACTTGGAGTAGCATATTTCCTTCTTTAGTCAAGGATTAGAGGGCTATGAGGTAAGGTACACTTGTGTATAGAAGCAAGTACTTTCAATTATTATAATTCTAAATAATTTATGGCACATATTGTCTAAAAATAAGATTCATATATTAATACCTCATCCTAATGTCAAACTTCCTTTTGAGAAAATATTTGAATGAAAAAAAGGTTGGTTGGATCACAAAAGTGATGGAGTATGATGTATATATCAAGACAACCAAACTAGTAAAAGGGAAGGGATTATGTGAGAACCTTGTTTCAGATTTTAGGGAATAAAAATAAGTTGTTTTATCCCTTCATGATGATCATATGACAACTATATATTCATCAATGAGGATTTGTACACAATAAATGATCCATTTTCTTCAAACTAGTGAGTGTCCACAAGGTCTAGATAGAGATAAAAGAAGGTAATTTAGATTAAAATATATTCCTTATGTACTTCCTGATGGAGTGTTTTTAGGAAGGATTTCATAGGTGTGTTATTAATATGTGTTGAATCATATCAAGTTGGGAAGATATCACTTGAGTTTCATGATGACCAGTTGGTGGTCACTTTTCTCCAAGAACCATAGTGTCTAAGATTATGAGAGCTAGATATTTTTGGACTGGTTTTTTTAAGGACACCCATGCTTGGGTAAGGAAATGTCAAAATATTTTCTCTTTGATGGTAATAAAAATCTTTCATCCTTTCTTCTTCATCCAATATAAGTAAACTTGTACATAGGCATCCAATGCTAATTTTCCTAGAATTACAGCCTATTATAAATCCTCAAGCACCATCAATAACCCCTATTCTAGACCCTCAAACTAAAGATCAATCTCCTCATAGTAAATCTAGTGTACTTGATGAATTAAAAACTATGTTGCAATCTCTTGGTAATGAGTTATTTGAGTTGAAGAGAGAAAAATATCAAGCTAATATGTTTCCATATCAATCTTAAGAAGCCATTATACCAAGCAAACCATATGTTGCATTTAATTCTAATGTTCCTTCCTCAACGAAGTCCCTTGTTCTAGTACAAAATAATTTGATACAAGATTCAAGTTGGCACTTTCTAACATAAATGATATGTAGAATCAAGATTTAGTAGCATAAAATGTGGCAATTCTTCAAATAACACAAGAGGAAACAAATCATGGACAAGTACAATTAGATGAAATCTTTGTGAATTTTAAATTTTATGATTATGTGGTAGTAAATCAGGTTAGTGAGCCTAAAAATCAAATAACTTTGTTGTATCCATTACAAGATCCAAGAAAAGTGCTATAGATGAGCCCAAGAGAAAAATAAGCATGTTAAAGCAAACAAGCTTCACCATGCATGTCAATTTAAAGAGCATCTAATAATGAATTATGTTCCTATGCCACCAAATGGAATATCTTTCCCTCCCACCATCTCCCTTTTTTAAAGAGGACCTATTGTATGGAAGTAAAAAGAAGAACAATGAAGTGAAAATAAAAATTGTCAAGAGAGGATGATCAAGAGTTGTGTTGGTTAAATGAGATTCAATTTGGCATAGAAGGAGATCATGTTGCATCCCTTGAAGATCCATTAAAAAATAAAATTTTAGTAGTAATTGAGCCTCAAGAATCCTATCATGAAGATGTTCCAGAAGAAATGACAATAGCTAGTGAGATTATAATATTAGTTTCACAAGGTAATAGTCCTACACATGTGCTAAATAAAGATACAAAAGAAGATGTAGTAATTCATATTGAACCTCAATAAACTATAAGTGGGGAAAAATAAGGTTTTTATGACTTATGGAAGTAGTAATTTGAGTTGATTCAAGACTTTGAGAATCTTTTTAATCTTACATTTCCTTGTGAAGACATTGGTAAAGTAGTTATGAAGGTAAATCATAATGTGGTTACATTGGAAATGTTTCTTAATGTGAAAAATAAACATGAGGTGAGTATTTAACCACATTATGAGTTTTTTTATATTATAGATTTGTTTTATTCATTTAATTCACTTGAAGATAAGCTAAAGAGGTTGACAATAAGGAAAAGATCTGATTCAAATAGAATGACCTCACATAATAGTTTTAGTCATATAAAATTCAAAATTTGGTAACTTGAGTGTGGCTAATGATACCCAATACATAGGTCCATCTTTCTTGCTTTCATGACCCTCATATGCATGTTTTAATTGATCCCAATCATTAATATCCTCCTAGACTAGACTCTTACAAACACAGATTACTCTTTCCATGCTTAATCCATCCCCATAGGTCCCATCAACCATGGACAACAATGCCCAAACTTGGACTAAACATTGAAACCTAGGGTGTCCTATTTTTGGCACTATTATCCAAGTGCATTTTATCTTCTAATGGTCATATTATTATAAATCCTTATCATAATTCATGTCAGTATAATGCAAATTCATTTAACCCACAATAATTAAATCCCCTATAAAAGGCCATTCAAAGTCCATTTAGAAGGGTTGGCACTCATTTACAAAAGAGAAGCAAGAATACAAGAAAGACCACTCAAGCATTTTTTCTTATTCTCTGCATATAGCCATCCAATAATATTATAAGATTATTTAAAAACTTTACACCAGTCCTTAGTCATTCAAATTAAACCTAGTTTTACATTTACTTGCATTTTCATCACACTATTTCACTAAGCACTTCAATAAGACAACTACATATATCTTGATCCCCCCTAAAAGTATTGGTATGTAGGTAGTGTACCCATACATGGGGTGTGAAGTGAATCTAGTGTATCCTTTACACACTAATGCCTATTATCCTTTATCCAAATTTTACATTCAAGTTCAAGCACAAAGAAGACCTAGGGTATTGAAGACTAAATCAAGTGCATAACGACCATAGACTTTTAGGATTCAATATTTCACAAGAAGGGTCACACAGACCTGATGCACAAATCCCATAAAGCTTAGATCACTAGGATTAGCACTGAGATAAGACTACAACACCAAAACCTAGGTTGTCCCACTTTCGGTGCTCCTATCCAATCAAGAAATAAACTCTAGATTTCTATTTGTGATAGTCTCCCAAGCATGCACATAGATTTTTAGACCCTATCTTAGTCAGAACAATATAAAATAAGATAGGTTTGATTTTCTCTCTCACACTACTATTTTTAGAAAATCCCTAATTATGGTCAAATTTCACAAATTAGTAGCCTAATTATTATACATTATTTACTAATTTTTATCTACTCAGACCTGTATATTATTTAGGAATTAAACATCTAATTTCCCAAAAATAATAAATCATTTGGTGAACTTGACTTACTTTGAATTTCACATAAAAACCCTAGGGTAAATTCCTAGCTCATTTTTCCCATTAAATTTTGAATTTTTTTTCAGAATATTAAAATAAAAAATTCCTCTCAAAATTTAAAATTTTGTATTAAATTTTAAAATAAATTTATTTCAAACCCTAGTTGCATTAACTAGCTCCCAGTAATTTACCAGTATTAATCTAATAATTTCCTAATTTTTTGCTTGCACATATAAATCATAAATGTAATTCAAATTCTCAAATTTAATAGTAAATTTTCAAAACCTTAGTTACATCAACTAGATCCCATTAATTTTCCAATAATTTTCTAATCATTTTCTGAATTTTTTTTTAAATACTTAACTCAGAAATTCAATTTTAATTTCAAAAATTCATAGTATTTTGTGAAAATATTTTTGAAAACTCCCTAGTTGCAGATACTAGTCCTATTTTTCTTCTTCAAGTATCACCTTGCATCCATAATCAAATTGAAAAAATTATTCTCACTTATGTACAAATTTTTCTTATATTTCTTGCAAATAATAAGGAAACCATAATGGGCCCTATTATGTATATGAATGATTAAGTATATCATATGTTAGTACAAAGCTCATATTTTACATTGCATTTTTATGTTTCATTATATGGGATGATATTAAAAACTTCATTTCAAAAAATTCACAAGACTTCAAAATTATTTTTGCATATTCTCTTTTACTTTGACCAAATAATTACCAACTCCATTTTGCTAAATGCATTTTAAATGTTATGTTACACATCAAAAATTTATATGCCTTTATGAAAAAAATCATGTTTTATATCCCTTTTTTCCATCTATAAAATGGAAAAATGTTCAATTTTATCGTGTTAAACACAATAGAAATGTCATAGCACATGCTAAAGTTCTTTATGCATTAATGCACAGTTCCATACTCTATCCCTTTTTTTATTTCTCTCATGTGGAATGTTCTCTATAATCATATTTCTATACAACTTATAACTCCACTTACATGAATTTTAGCCCATATACATGGTTTATACCTAGATTTATATGCCTCCTTAGATACTCTTGTTTCAATGTCATATTTCATGCAAAGGAAAGAAATCCCTTCTCCTCCTCTCCCTCAAGAGGGTGATAGCTACTTTCCATATAACTAGGTCCATGTTATCACCCCTCAAAAATTTGATATACCCTATACTATTGTTCCTAATACATACATTCATCCTATAGCTTCTTTAAATCCTATTCAACATATATGCTTACATGTTCAATCAAAAGCAACTGAGGATTGCACTTGTAAGGCTCTAAGGGATCAAATCACCAGTATGAGCAAGTTAATTTTAGATTTATAAATTCATAATCATCTATTACATGACAACATCATAACATTGGAAAATTAGATTATAATACAAAAGCCTCAAAGGTACCCTAGTGTCAATCATGTATATGCACCTTCACCTAGTCAATTGGTTGCAAGCAATGTTACATATCAAAACAAAAAATCACAATAAATTAACTCTACAACTAGTGATTCAAAAATATTTCAAACATTAAATAAGAATTCAAGTGAGGTAATAAGGGAAATGGTTAAATCTAAGTTGATAAAACTACCTCCTCGACATCCAGTGAGAAGACCTAGATATTAATGTGCATATCATAAAATGCATAGATATCACACAAATTCATGTTTAGCATTGCAAAAACATATACAATATATGATTTCTAATAAGGACCCTATACAAGGTAAATTAGTCAAGAAATCCACATTGACATAGGAACACATTCTCAAAGGGTCAAATTTAGAAACAGTACAAAAGTGGTTACCAAAGCATAATTCAAAACAATAAAAGGATCAAAAAGAAAAATTAGAGAAACAAATAGTACCACAAGCATAGGTAAAGCACAAAAAAGATGCAAGTCTACCTCTCCAAAATGAGGCTCAACTTTTAAATCAGTATGGGTTTGGTCAAAAATACCTACAATGGTTTGATTTTCAAGGTCAAAGGTTGGGCAAGCATGCTCAAGGCATGACTACTATTCTAGCAGTTAATAATGTTTGTCACCAAGGTTTGGGATTTATTGAAAATCATAAGTAAAATCATTCACAAACATAATTTATCAAAGGAAAAGATCCACATACAAAAAAATTAAACATTAGCATTCCATTGGTTCAAATTCAAGATGATAATGATGAATGAAACAATACAAGTTATTATGATTTTTAAGATACCAACAATGAATCCAAATATTCAAAGTTACATTTTCATCCATTCCCTCTTTCTTCACAATCATACATAATTCCTTTATTTGATATAGGACACCATGATAGAGAGTCTCCCATGAGACTCATCGGTTAGTATTGTCTCTTCTTAACCTTGTACATAAATTATTTTCAATCTCTTGTACATAGTTTCTTTTTGCTTACTTGTACATAGTTTCTCAATATTTCTTGTACATAGTCTTCTCATGATTGATTGTACATAGTTTATTTTAAAAATCCAAAAACATGAAAAAAAAATTCAAAACACCAAAAAAAAATTGATTGTATACATCATCCATGTTTTACATTGCTAATATCATCCTAGGACTTACATTTGTTATTTCATGTAATTATATGCCAATTTATCTATGTTACCATGCTTCACTTGATCTTCTTTGAGTGTGTGCAGTGATATCCAACTACTTGATTGCTTCACTCTACCCATTAAGGGGCATCTTACTTCTACATTTGAGACATACTTTGATATACATACCCACTAGGGACATCTTCTACATGACTACACCATCCAGGTTATGTCATTCCTACACTACACACTCTAAGTTATCATGTTGATATACATTACTTATTAGATTACACATATTAATACATCAACATTTCACTATTATCTAGCACTTGTGTATCTCTTATCATATACCTAGTCTTGTACTAACATGTCTTGCATACTTTCACTCTTGCTTTGATTAGTTAGACATGATTCTATCTTTCCAGTTATTACATGATTTCTCTTTTTGCTTAACATAGCTTGTTGGATTACATTTTCAGTTCTTGCCTATCTCCTATATGTGCCTTAGGACATTTTCCAATGTCATCTTTTATTCATGTGTGTACCTTAGTAAATTTTCCAATGTCCTTTGTCTATACTCTTTCATCTATTTGTGGCCCTTATGCCAACTTTGTTTATTTCATGTGTATGTGTAAATGGCATTTAAACATGTCATGTATGCTTGGTTTCTAGTTTGAGTGACATGTGCTCATGTCCCTTGATTTCTTGGCCCCTTGGCCACTCTTGTATGCTTCTTGCTTCTTACTTTGTATGCTTGTTTCCTGATTACTTTTCTTATTTGTAATGCCATGATCCATATCATGCATTTACTTGCTTTCTTGGATGCCATAATAGACATCATGCTCCATCCCTCATTTTTAATAACTAATAACTAACCCTTTCAATTCTAGTTTAGTACATTTCACATCTTATTAGATTTTTATATCTATCTAGGCATACCCCTATTGATCTTAAAATCTCTCAATACAAACCTTGTTATATCTTGAGATATCTTGTCAATTATCATTACTATATCATATATCTATACAACATAACACACTTGTGGGGTTATTTATTCTAAGGGAAGTCATTGCAATATTTTCATTCTTACCCTTAGAAGAGGGGGAAACAAATAGGGGTTTTACCATGGAGATCAGATCTCATGATGGTCAAAAAAGTAGTTTTTAAAACACTCAGAATAGAATCCAAACATCAAACCAAGAAGAATAGACTAGTCAAATAATAGATAATCTAGAAAATTTACCATAATTATCCCTAGACAATAAATCCAAAGTTGGACTATAACGCTGGATAACAGGGTGTCATATTTTTAGAACTCTTATCTAGATAGTAGAAAAATTAGTTCTTTCAAAGATAAATAGAAAAGTGAGTTCAGTCACAAGTTTTTTAGCTTAGTACAGTCTATATTCAACATGTTTTATTATAGTTTTTTCTCAAAGAATCCAAATATAGGCGGCATCATGTGCATCATGATGGTTCTCACTTCCAATTTTAGATTAGGTAGTTGAAATAACTTCCAAATTAGAATCCATGTTCTAGACACTAGTGATTTGGGTGTAATGTACATGGCACATTGATCTACCCATTTTTTCAAGTTTAGTTTATTTTTCAAGCATTTCTTAGTAGTTGCATGCCTTACTGATCCGAGCAACATTTCATTGATAATTTGGGTGATGATTCTACCCCAATTGGTAGCAGAACTTTTGGGAGCCATGAATTTTTCACTATAGCTCCATTTGACTCCATGTTTGAATTATTGGAAAGATAAAAATGAGAGGGAAATTTTGACCCTTACAAAAAATTGAAGTACCAAAAATTTCAATTTTAGTAGTGTAGTCTAAAAATAGTAAGTTTCTAAAAATAGTAATTCCTTAAATTCTGTATTATTGTAAATCATGGAAGTTGAATCACTTAATCTCCCTTGAGATTGGTGACCTTCCACATCCTATTCCTACCTTAAAATCATTTATAAATGAATATGTAACCCAAAATGTAAAGGAGACATCTCTTCTTAGAGATAGCATTATTACAGCTATGTTGTTCTTATTTCTTGAATTATCTTTCAACCAAAGCTTTTGAGTTTTGGATCAGTGGTATCAGAGTGGTTTATCTTTAGAGTTTATGATCCTAAAGATGAGGTTAGATTACATGAAGCTTGGGTAGAAAATATAACTATCAAACTATCCACCTATTCACTCCAAACAACCTCAAATGGTAGACAACACTGAGACATTTGATCTTTTTAAAGAAATGGTGAATGAAGCCCTCCAATAGAAACAAGCATAAATGCTCCAACAATTCACCCAAATTCTCCAACAAATATCGATAGGAAATTATAGATCCTCATCTACACCCCCACATCCTTTTAGTGCCCTAACACCCTTCAAGGTTTAGGTGAATTTTGATATCCCTATATTTGAAGGAAAAATCAATGTTGATGCTATAGAAAATTGGTTGGATCAATTGTCTTCCTATTTTTCTATAAATAAATTCATCGATAAAGAGGAGATTACTTTTTCTCTTTTGAAAGAATCATTCTTTGTCAAAAATTGGAGGGAAGTGTACAAGAAGAGATTAAATATAGAGGATATTGGGCTTGATGTGGAACCTACTTGGGATGATTTCATAGAAGTTGTAAAACAAGGATACTACCCCATTAGAGCATATGATTATCTGTATATAGAGTGGAAACAACTTTTCCAAGATAAGGAATATTTTGTTTAAGATTACACTGACATTTTTCATTCTCTATTTGTGAGATTGGGCATCCAAGAAAGTGAGAAACACAACGTTCTTAATTATCATGGTCGACTACAATGGTATATATCGAGCGAGATGGAACTCTTTAATCTGGAAACCCTTAGTGAGGCGTATAAGTTCACGGTGAAGATTGAGTAGAAGCATGGAAGAATGAATACAAAGAGTCATCCTAAAAAATGGAAAAGTGATAAATAAGGTCAAACATGAGGCCAAAATTGGAAACAAAAGGAAGGGAGGACTTGGAAATGGTGTGATTACCACAAATCTAGAACACACTCCAAAGAATAATGTTGAGCCATCAAGTCCCTAATTTTTGAGTCACAATCCTCAACATCTATAGCTCTACCTCATACACACCCTAAAGTTGAAGAGGTTGAAGAATATATTGTAGATGTTGATCCCAATGCCATCATCACTTCATCATGAACCCATAAGGAGGGTTCAAATGACAAGGAAAGGTTGTTTCACTCTAAGTTATGGGTGAAAGGTAAGCCTCTACATTTCATTATTTATAGTGGGAGTCAAAAGAATTTAATATCTACTAATGTTTTGAAAAGCCTACATTTGTCCATGAATCCTCACCCAAATCCATATAGTATTGGATGTTTGAATTCAAGGAGAAACCTCTATGTCACACACCAATCTCTTCTCTCATATGCAATAAAACCTTTCTAAGATGAGGTCTTATGTGATGTGGCTAATCTAGATGTTTTTGATGTACTCTTTGGTCAACCATTCATGTATGATCAACATGTAACATACGAATCAAGAACTTGAAGGATCACTCTCTCTTGGAACATAGTGCTATAGGGTACCATAGGTACCACCTTCTACATATGTCTCCCTGATTAGTGCCAAGAAATTTGTTCTCATAGCGGTCAAGCCACAAGAATCCAAAAGGGCCAATATTGTATCCCTAACTACATAAACAACACAACAACATAATCCAATAGATAAAAATATAAATAAACTAATGGCCTTCTATCTATATACTAATGGTCAAATAGAAATGGTGAACAATTAGGCCCTATACAGCTCTACAAAGCACAGTCCATTCTAAGTATGCATCAAGAATAAAATCATAACACAACTATCACACTTGATGACAAATCTTGATGAAATGGGGAACATTTCTTCTTAAGGAGGGAGGAATGATCCAAGCAACATTTTAGGTGACAATTCAGGTGATGGTTTTACCCCAATTGGTGGTATAAATTCTAGGAGCCATAACTTTTACACCATAGCTCTGTTTGACTCCCTATTTGAACCATTAGAAAGATAAAAATGAGGGGAATTTTTTTACCTCAAAAAAAATGGAAGTTCCCCAAATTTCAATTTTAGTAGTGTATTCTAAAAATAGTAAGTTTTTAAAAATAATAATTCATCAAATTCTGTATTGTTGTAAATCGTGGAAGTTGAACCACTTAATCTCCCTTAAGATTGGTGACCTTTCACATCCTCCTCCTACCTTTAAAACATGTATAAATGAATATGTAACCTAAAATTGAAATGAGACATATCTTCTTAGAGATATGCATATGTTTGGGTCTATATAATTGATCAATAAAACATTTCTTCTCAAAAATAGCATTATTATAGTTGTGTTCTTGTTTCTTGAATTATCTTTCAACCAAAGCTTTTGAGTTTTGGATCACTTACTCCATATGTAGGTGGTTTTAATCCTTTTTTAAGTTTGTATTTAATACAAGTTTAACTTCTTGAGTAATTGAGTTCTTGAGTTTGTTTCCACATAAACCTTTTGCACTAGTTTCAGAGTGGCTTTTATTCAAGTTTAATCTCCATCTTTTGAAATGGCCAAGAGTGGCCTAGTTTCCATCATACATTTAGCTATCCATGCCAACATTTTCAGATCATAGTACATTCATGGGATTTATGATCCATCTAATATGACATATATTCCATACTAGTAATCCTTCATAGCTTCAATTCATGGGGCAATGATGGAGCCAAAGGACTAGCTAACCTTTATATTCTTGAGCCACCTATTTAGAGGGATCAAACATGCAGTCCAAACATTGATTGACACATGCATGATTCATTAGCTTCACTCAATTGGTGAAAATGGATCCAAATATCCCACCTTTACATTCTTAAGACACTTCTAGGGAATTGAGCACTCAACTCCTTTCATGATATTACTTTTGGTACAACACACACCCAACACAATTTAGCATCATAATATTTTTTGTATTAGTTCACATACCCAATGAGGTGTATTTGTTCTTTTCTCTTCCTCTCTCTCTCTTACATAGATTTTATACATTCTTATTTTAGATATATAATATCTCATAAGGACTAATCTACTTTATGTCTTTCATTACATATTCACACTTCACACCATGCTCTCTCTATACACATCTAACATCACACAATGTCATGAGCTTCACCTTTACAGGGTTATTTAAGTACACTTTCTATTTTTCCTTTATCATAGTATTTTAATTTTCTACATCACTAGAATAAATGGGGGGGGGGGAATGTAGTCATATAAAATGCAAATTTTGGTAACCTGAGTGTGGCTAATGACACCCAATCCATAGGTCCATCTTGCTTACTCTCATGACCCTTATAGACATGTTTTCACTTATTCCCAATCATCTTTAGCCTCCTAGACTGAACCCTTGAAAACCTAGATTGGTTTTTCCATGCTTAATCCATCACCCTAAGTCCCATCAGCCATGGACAATAGTATCCAAACTTGGACTACAGTGTTGAAACCTAGGGTGTCTAGTTTCTAGTGTTGTTATCCAAGTGCATTTTGGCTTCTAATGGTCATATTATTATAAATCCTTATCCTAATTCATGTCAACCTAATGTGAATCCATTTACCCCATGATCATTAAATACCCTATAAAATTCTATTCAAATTCCATTTAGAAGGGTTGACACTCATTTAAAAGAGAGAAATAAGAATACAAGACCACTCAAGAACTTTTCCCTATTCTATGCATATAACCATCCAATAGTATTCCAAGCTTATTCAAAACCTTTACACCAGTATTTAGTTATTCTAAGTACACCTATTTTTGCATTTAATTTCACTTTCATCACACCATTACACTAAGAACCTCAATGGGAGAACAACATATAGACTGATCCCTCCTCAAAGTATTGGTATGTAGGTAGTGTGCCCACACATAGGGTGTGAAGTGCATCTAGCATATCCTTTAGACACTAACCCCTCATCTCCTTTCTTAAAATTTTACATTCAAGTTCAAGCATAAAGAGGACCTAGGGATTAAAGTATAAATCAAGTACATAACAAGTTCTATGAACTTTTAGGATTTGATATTTCATAGGTAGGGTTACACATACTTGGTACACAAAACCCAAAAAGTTTAGATCACTAGGAGAATAACACAAAGATAAGACTAAAATTATAGAACCTAAGGTGTCCCACTTTTGGTGCTCCTATTAAATCAAGAAATGAACTCCAGATTCTTGTTTACAATAGTCTCCCAAGCTTGCACACAAATTTCCAGACCATGTCTTAGTCAAAACAATATAGAATAAGATAATTTTGATTTTATCTCTCTCACTACTATTTTTATAAAATCCCTAACTACAATGAAATTTCACAAATCATTAGCCTAATTATTGTACAATATTTACTAGTTTTTATCTACTCATACTTATTTATTATTTAGGAATTAAACATCTAATTTCCCAAAAATAATAAATCAACATCTTGTTAGTCATATTCATCAACCACATGGAAAGAAACTGATAGATTTTTGTTTTGATCTAGGTGGATCTTGATTATTTTACATATTGTTATTAATTTTAGTTTTCACTTTCTTCTAAGTGTTATCTTGCACATCTTTTAGTTGGTTGTTGTTCTAGTTTATAATTAAACAAGTTCTTATGCATAGGTGTTTTAGTTGCTTGAGGAAATTATCATTTTTAGAGTTTTTTGAAAAGGCATTTTAGTTTCAGATTTGGTGATATTTTAATGACTCCATAATCCATTTGATAGAGATACTAGTCTTAAGTTTTTATTAGGCAAACATCCCAGTAAAGTCACTAAGAATGTTGAAAATTTTTCACCATTGATCAAAGTTGCTTATGTGTAGGTTTTAAATAAGATTCCATTCATAAAGTTGGGTCAAACAGTCTTAGGGGATTTTTTTTCCCCCTATTACCTCAATATTACATTAAATAATGTTTAAATTAAAATACCACATTGGATTTTAGGTGGAATTAAAAGTGGATTTGAAGGTGGAGTTCAATTTTGAGTTGAATTTTTTAGTTGAAGTAGGAGTGAACTAAGACTTGCATGTGGACTCATCTGGAAATTCTTGTCTTATCTCTCTCTTATTATTTTCCATATGTAAATTAATTTTGGAATGATTAAAGTATATTGTGTGTTTGTCTTAAATAAACTCTTCCAAAATTTTGTACTACCTCACATTTGAAGCAATAAAGAATTGATTTTTTTCCTCCACTTTCAAGTTGTTCATTAAGAGTGTTCTTAATATTCATTGATAAAAATTTGTAAAAAATTGTTTTTCATATATTTATGTCTAAATATCTCACATTTATAAATAAAATTAATATTATTTTATGTCATATAAAGTGTCTAAGTTTTATTTTTACCTAATCTAGAAGTGAATTTAACCATATTTCATTTCTCCAAGATAGTGTGAGTGTTAGTCAAGACCTTTGTGTGAAATATTCATTATATGAAGATGAAGTGAATGTGTGTAAGTTATTTATATTCCAAATTATGTAAATTATAAGCATAATTGAATTTAATATTGGTACATCACCTAAATTTTCAATTTTCATTTCCATTTTTATCTTTATCATAGCTCCTTCTACCATTTTCCTAGTCAAGAAAGCATAAAATTAAATAGTTTAGACAGAATTAGGTGAGCTTACCAAAGGTAACTATCCCTTCATTTGGATATTATATCTAATACAAGGTTTCACTCCTTGGAGAGTTTCCATTGTATCAATAGAAGTGAGAAAAGGCACATGTTCTCATTAGGGTACACTTCTGAGTGTTAACAAGTACATAAGAGGCCACCAAGGTACACAAGAAGTCATCTAGATACAAATATACTAGGGCATGTAGTGCACATGTATACATGAAGTCACCTAGGTACATCTAAGGTTACCTAAATATAAATATACTAGTGAATGTTGGTTTTGTAGTGTAAAAGAATAGATTAGGTCATCTAGGTACATAATAGATCACCTAGGTATAAATATATTGGTACATATAGTGTTTACTATAAACTTATTGGATGATTAATGACATTTAAAAACACTTACACAAATAAATTTTTCCTTATTATTTTTATATTATCCAATTCATCTAAGGATGTGGGATAGGAGAATACTCAGATAATAGATGATCTATAACATGTAATCTTAAATACTCAAGATTACAAGATAAATTACACCAAACAAAGATATTTAGCTACCATAACTTCCTCTAATACCATGTCAAAATAAACCATAAAACATCATTATAGGCCAATATCAAGGGCTAGAAAGATTCAAATACACTAATATCTTAACAAACAAAATTAAAAGTTAGAAAGAGATATTCCCATTGTAAGAGAAGAACCAAACATGAGAAAATAACTAGTTTACATTCAAAATGATAAAATAACTTGGGAAAATGTACATTAATAGGAATAATTCATGCATTAGGCCAACTAAAAATGTGGAATGTGCATCTCAAATATAGAATGAGGATCAACTCACATCTATCTAGAATAAAATGTAGGATCAATTCATATCTATCCTATTGACATCATTATTACACCAAAGCATCCTAAATACATGTGTAAGAAAAAACATAAAATGGAATAAAAATTCTACACTAAAAATTTGTATTCATTGTAATTTGTATTATATGCTTGTAAATTTTATAGACATGGAGTTATTTGTATTAGTTAAAGGTATATAAATTTACCCATGTGGCTAGGTGAAATGATACAAAATCTTAGTTCACATAAATAATATTGGTGTAATTTGATAATGGATTTACATAGTAAATATTACTTTTATTTAAAATATATTCATCAATTTGACCCCTAGTCATTAGTATTGATGTAATCATGGTTGTCATGTGTTTACCTTTGGATTTTTTTATGTAATATGTCTGTATGTAATATGAGAATCATTGAATACAAAAGTAGTAAAATATATAAGAGATTCATGTGTGTTTTCTAACACACTTTATGGGAACAAAATATATATATGAACCTCAATATATTTCTATACCATGTCATAATGGATTAACAAAAAGGTTAATTTTTGTACTTCATAGCATCAAAATTCATTGAGAATAAAAAGTTTATTTCTTTTATTTTTTGAACTCGTTTTAGATTTATTTTCTATTGATTATAAACTATGATTTAAAAAATTATGATGTGATGAGGTGTGACACCAACATATTTAAAGTGCTTAGAGAGTTTTTTGTTGGTGGAGTATCCTCTAGAAATAGTATTATTCAAAAAAAATCAAATTATGTATAGTATCTTATAATTATAATTTTTATATTTTTAGTAACTTTTTAAGAATTTATATATTTTCTTATAATTTTTATGTAGGATTCATCCATCTCTTTATAATGTCTGAACATTGAGGAATGTGTCTCCATATCTCACAATAATACATGTTCTAGGAATATAACCTCTATCGTAAGTGTCTATCATGGATACTATTATTTATGTATTGAATTTTTGATAATTTCAGTTTATTTTTATGATATTTTTTCACAAAAATGATATTTAATTTAATCTAATGGGGGACATGTGTGTGAGAGAGTGACACCAAGGGATATATATGGAGATAATATTATGTATTGATCCCACTAATGTTGAGTATAAGGTAGTTGATAGATCATAGTTACGCTATGTTAGGGGGTTAAGTACCATAAACTATCATATTAATTTTATGGATGTATTAAATAAGAGGTGAAATGAAGATATTTGTAAATTTTAGATCTCTATATAGGAGATGATAGTGATCCTATAAGATATATGGTGGTTAGAACAATTTCAAGCTATTAGGACCCACATAGTTATGTATGTCATAAACAATTACGGCCTAAAATTATAGGCACATAAATACATGTCATGGAAAGGTTAAGGGGTGTAGTAGTCACCAAATTAATCTAATATTATGTTTATGATATTATCTTAGTTTATGTTCTGCATTTATATAAATAATTGTATATTATTTTTTCCTCATTTATAGTTGTGGATAGAGGAGGTGTTGTTATTTATTATCACTTTCATAACATTTGTTTAATATTGAGAGTCATAAGATGATGTAATATTTTTATATGACATTAACTTATAGTGCATATAAGTATATGTGTGGACTAATTATGGTTTACATACCTTTCATTATATATTATTACATTTCCCTATGTTCTTAGTTTTGTTAGACTTTGGAATAATCATGGATAAATATAGCATATATATGAAGTAGTGGTTAGTATTTTATCATCATATTTTGAATTATATTTTTATTGAATTATTATGGAGGTTTCCACCTTGAATCATATCAGTAATAATTATCAAGTATTCTACTCTTTTATCAATTATTTTTGTGGATATTATTATTATCTTAATTCTATGATATTTTATTTCCCTATTATGAAACATAAAAGTAATATAATTAAAAGTGGTATTAAAGAATAGATTTTGAATATGTTACACCACATTTTTCTTTGTGGTCTAAATTTGTGTAAATGTAGAGATATAAAGGATCAAAATAAATGTAACTTGAAATGTAGGTGGAATTTATTTTTTCTAGAACTATAGTATTATTCAATGTCCCTTTTTTTTTAAAGTCTATTTTTCAAACACATTTTTTTTTAAATTAATAGTCATTTGATTCATGTAGGTGAGATAATTATATTGGTAAAATATATTGGTACCCCTTTATGGATCGAGACCCTCCATCTTAAGGTTTTATAGACACTAGTTTTGAATTATATAGCACCTCAGTATTATACACTTGGAAACTTAAAACTTGGTTTTTTCTCTCAGTTATGGACCTATCTCACTTTATAAAGTCACACATCTACTCTATCTTATGTCCCTTGGCCTAACTCTTAGTCCTATAATTCTTATGCTAATGACCTAGACCTTCTATCTTTCCCAAAATGCTTAAAACTTTATTATCTTCCACATATGCAAGTTGTGAGTCTATAATTACTTTCTTGATCCTTCAAAAATATTGTCCAGGATAGACACAAGTGTCAACACTAGTGTCCTAATCTGACATAAGTGTTTAGATCCCTAAAGTCATTAAATTTTGAAATGAAATGTATTCTAGTGGTTAACTTAAGTGGTTTAATGTGAATTATTTCTCTAATGGGATTGATATAAATACAAGATCAAATCTCATTCATTACCCACATTATAAAACCTAGCATAACCTTAAAAACACCAAAATAGAACAAGGAAAATTATCAAAAGCATTCAATTAAGTAAAGCTTCCCTATTTCATATCAGTCATATGGACAACACATGTACAGGTATAAAATACTAAAGGAGTAACCCAATAGATATATTTAATTACAATTGGTATCATATAATCAATTTGTAAAATTTTATGTTGAATTTGTTTTGTGATCTAGTGTTGTGAAAATGTAAAGATCTAAAGGATTGAAAATCATAACTTTCAATCTAGGAAGAATTTAATTTTTCTACCACTACAGTATTTTTCAAAGTCCATATATATATATATATATATATATATATATATATATATATATAACACCTTTGTTAAAATTTGTAGTCACTGGATTATTATAGGTGATATGATCACAACAATATGATCAATTGGTACATGTTTTTTGGGACTAGGACCCTCCATCCTAGGGTTTTATAGACACTATGTCTCAATTATATAGCACCTTGGTCTTGTACACTTGGAAAACTTAGACCTTGGTTGTTCTTAATTATGGAGTTTTCTCACTTTTTTCAAGTCTTGCATCTGCTCTATCTTATGCCCCTTGGCCTATCTCTTAGTCTAACTAGTCTTATGTTGATGAACCAGACCTTTAATCTCATCTAGAATGCTTAAACCCTACTTATATTCCACTTAGGGAAGTTATGAGTTTTTACCTACTTTTTTTCTCCTTGGACACTAATGTCCAAGATAGACACTTTCAATGACAATAGTATCCTGATCTGACACAAATGTCAAATGCCCTAGAGTCATCTAATTTTGAAATGAAATGTATTCTAATGGTCAGTATAAATGGTTTAATGTGAGTTATTTATCTAATTAGATTGATATAAATGTAATATCAATCCTCATTCATTACTCACATGGGAAATCCTAGCATAACCTATAAAAGACCAAAACACAACAAGGTAACTTATCTAATGCATTCAACTAAACATTCAATTGAGAAAAAATTCCCTATTTCAATACCGAACATAGGGATAACATATTTATAGGTCTGAAGTACTAAAATAGTATCCTAAGAGATATATTTAATTAAAATTTAATTACAAGTGGTAGAGAATTAATTTCTGACATTTTATGCTACATTTTTTTTTTAATCTAGTGTTATGGAAATGTAAAGATATAAAGGATCAAAAAAACATATCTTGCAATCTAGGATGCATTTAATTTTTCTACCATTGTATTATTGTTCAATGTCCCTTTTTTTTAAATTCTATATTTTTTAACATCTTTTTTATACTAAGTAGTCAAAGGATTAACCTTATTGAGATGATCAAAATGGTATAATATGTGTTAATTTTTCAATATATCTCAATCAAAATGTTAATTTTACACTTAATATATCCCATAAAAACCATTAAATATGTCCTAAAATACCAAATCTCAATGTGATATAATCTAAATCTATGAAAAAATCTCCAATATATTTCCCCCTTTTAATATGAGGGATGCACCTTGTGAATCACTCATATCAAAATATCAGCTTCTAAAAATTATGTGTTATCAATAAAAATATAATCACTTAATGTAAATACATACATATGAGAATATTTATCACTATATACAAATTTAATCATTTTTAAACACATCACAATATGTAATCCATTTAAATTAGATGATATATACATATATATATATATATATATATATATCCATAATTTTATATCATGTTGTTATTTTTAAATGTTGTTGTCATTTATTACATTTTATATGTTATTAATGTTAAAATAAGCCATGATATATCAAAATTGGCCATGATCAAGGATGGGTAGGAATCAAACACACTAATCTATTGACATGAGAAATGAGTGTACAAAAAGAGAGAGTCCTATTGTAAGAGAGGAACCAAACATGAGTATAATAACTATCTTATATCTACAATAATAAATAACTTTAGGATAAATACATAAATAATAATAAGAGAGGCATAAGGCCACTTAAAAATGTGGATTATGTATCTAAAAAATATAATTAGGATCAACTCATATATATATATATGGATCAAATCATATATATCCAAAATAGAATTTAGGATAAACTCATATATATCTTAATGACCTCATTATTACACCTAATTAAGTTAGATTCATTTGTAGGAAAAACCATAAAATGCAATAAAATACCTACACTAACATCAAAAAACAAGGCATGTTTCGGTACCCAAATACACACAAAATACCCACAAAAGAATAAGGAGAATATACTACCCCAGTATTATAGAGAATAATATGACTATAAATCTTACCCATGAATAATAATTTAAAGCTACATGCACCCTAAGATGAGATCACAAATGAATATACTTGATCTCAATGAAGGGTTTGGTGAAGATACCAAATATCATATCCATAGTCTAGAACAAAATAAGATCTATGAATTATCCATGAATAATTTATTGAATGAAGTGCATATGAATTTTTATGTGCTTTATCTATTGATGTTTGACCAAATTCATTTAGATAAAGATGGTCCTCTATTTATCAAAGAGGATGATTGTGGGTCACCTGAACTGGATAGTAACATCATTAAAATTTCCATAAAGCCATATGACCTTCGTATCAACATTAAAATATCATATATAATTAGGCTAAATATATGATAAATAAATTAAAATTTGATTTTTTATAGACCAACTAATAAGACCTAAAATAAATGAAAAACTATATCTTAAAGTGGACTTGTGATGCTAAATATTACCAATTGAATCCGAATATGTATACCTAGAAATGTCCACATAAATACATGACATATAATTAATCCCAAAAATTTTACTACCCTTAATATAGTGGATAACTTTCTTACATGCCTTCTATTTTAGGTCATGAGGTGTCTGTGTATACCTAGAGATGATGCCCACTACATATGAAATGTTAGTTCTAGTGTGAGTCTAATATATGAAACTAAGAAAAAACTATTTTTAAAAGTAGCATCAATAAATGGATAAATAAAACTTAGCCTCAATCTTTATGCATAAAGAAATAGAGTTATATTTATCTTATAGTCATTCATGTGAAATTATCTAATAAAATAGAGAGTGTACTTGGATTTTATAATGGTGATAGCTAAGTCAAACTAGGAAATCTCAATCCCAAGTAATTAGTGCAAGAAACCCAAGTTATTCATGGATAACATGTCATGTAAAACAAATTTTCACTACTATAGTGGAGGATGAAAAATTCATTATGATCAATAGGCCATCAACATACAAAACTAGAATCATAAGTCATCTCATCAGAAAATGTAAACATTAGGATAAGAATGGAAAGTAGTGAACCCAACTATGATAAGTAAGGACTAAAAATTTCCATACCAAGCCTAAGGGTCATGATTGAGTCCATATATATATATATATATATATATATATATATATATATATATATATATATATATATATATATATATATATATCCTTAGTCTACATACTAAGAAATAATCCTATAATACCCTATGGTTACTCCATATATATCTCCTCCTTAAGGTCACCTTGAATAAATGCACTCTTCAAGTCTATTATCCCCAAAATTTCACACTTCAAATTTTGGGGAACATATTTAAAATTTTGTATATTTGTCTTATGTGATTTAGTTGTACTTGTTGAACTAGTCTATTGAATAAAACCTTTATATTTTAATAATTGTTGTGTCTAATTGCTTATATTATCTAATTGCTCTTAGTTGCTCCAAAGGATTCAAAACAATTGCTTAAATCCATCACTAAAAACCCATATACTCATATCTTTTAGTAGATCAAATAAGCTTAAGTTTTTTGGTTCATTCATAATGAAAATTGGGTTCTCCAAACTACTTTATTTATTGAAAAGAAGTAAAGTTGTCTCATAAGCCCAAACTACTCTTCCTAGTTTAAATTAGAGTTGTCAAGTTACTTTACTACATTGCCAAAATTAAGCTAAGTAGTTCTACAAACCCACCAAGCATGGCATATACCTAATCAGGTTTTTGATATTACTTTACTAACATAAATTTACAAGCAAAATCAATATAGGTTCACGAACCTGAGCTACTCATAAACTTAAACTCTCCTGGGTTTGCAAGGATTCTCTACTTAAAAAGTTAAAAACAAGCATATTAATTTGAAAAGCCCAATAAAAGTGTTAAATATGTACATGGCCTTCCCATGATTGTCATTACTGAGCTGGATTTATATATATATTTTGAAATTCCACCTCATTCCCAATTGGTAGCTTAGCTATTTGATGAAGTAGCTAAATCTGTAAACCCCAAGCTATGCAATTTCATCCTTTAGAGCATCTTTTGTTGTTTTATCTTTGACCCATTTACATATGATGTGGGTGGATCTTATTCATGTGCTTTTCCTAGATTTTCATTCATTTTGCATTTTGATTTATTAAGCATGATTAGATGTTTTAAAACACCTATTTGTATTTTTCATCATTTATCATGTTTAATATTTCCAAAACCCTAAGAAATCAAGTTTTATATTGTAAACCCTATAAAATAGGATCCTTTGTTTACTCAAGTTTACCAGACCTAACAACTTCCGTAGGTTCTCGATGCTGAGTAGCTAACCTCAAGAAACTTGATTCTTAAGAGCCTCACCCTTTAGGTTTCTTAACCCTACTTACTCAAGATTTCAAGCACTACTTACTTGAGTTACCAAAACCAAGTAATTACGTTTAAAAAACTCAATTTACTAGTGACTTAATTACTTAGGGTTTCGATCCCAAGTAGCTGACCTTGAAAATTGTAACCCTCAAAGAGCCAACCTACTTAGGTTTCCCATCTACCACTACTTAATTTGGGTTTTATAGATGTAGTTGCTTCCCTTGGTAAACCCAAAGTCTTAAATCATGAGAAAACCATAGAACACTACTTACAACCTACCTAGGTTTCCAAATTCTTAAGACTTATGCACTTCTCAAAGCAACCTAGGGTTGTGGGACCCTATTACTTAAAATAAGTTATTAATTTTTTCAAGACTTTCTACTACTCAAAACATGAATTTTGCCTAAAGATACTATAAGAATAATAAGTTGAATCTTTTTCTAAACTAGTTAAAGTAGTTAATCAGCATCAAAGAGCACACATCAAATTATTTTAGAGTTAGCACCAATGTCTAGATTGGAGGGGTCAAGAAGATCAAAAGAGGAAATAGCTAAATTGGAAGTACAAGTAACATAGATTGAAGAAGTCCTAGAGTTAGAACTTGAAGAGATTATAGAATTAAAAAGGAAAGGCAAAGTAAAAGCTAATAAAGCCAAGTCACAAGATCCCAAGATTAAGTATGAATACAAGGGGTACCCAATTAAATCAAGCATCATTTCTAAGCTAACTGAGATAAGTGACACAAACATGAGGCATGTGTCTATGATTGAATTATTAGAGATATCTAAAGCCATATCTAAGACTCCACTCATGCATTCTCTGATCAGTAGTGGAATTTTTCAAGATGCATCTTTCCTAAGCTCAACTCAACTCCCTAAATTTGTGCTTACATGCACCAAAGACTATGAGTTTCTTACTAGGGTTGTGAGATATGCTACTAGAAATGTAGTTGTGAGATTGGATGTTCAATATCTCAACTACTATCTAAAGATACCAACATCACCAAAAGTAATTGATAGGATAATGGAAAAAGCCAATAATTAATGGGAAACTAAGACATTATAATGTATTAAGATAATAAATACATACTACTTGAAGAGAGTGAAATAAGCATCAAGGTTCTAAGTGATGATTTTTATACAGTAAGAGGGGATAATGTCCCACTTCTAGTAATCATTATTAGCAAAGATCATGATAAGACTATTTCCAATAGAACTTCAAATGTCTTGGCAATGACTTCTACTTGGCTCCTTAACAAAGGCTAATGCATAAAGGAATTAATGAAGGGAACCATCCATGTAGGAAAAAAGAAAAAATAAATAGTACAAGGAGAGATCAGCGAAGGACCTATAAAGAAGATAAAGTTGAAAATAAATAGTGATGATACTTATTTAGTAGTACAGGAGAAGGAGACTATTCAGCTAGTTGTTTTTACTCCACCATTGGTTTCTTTTATTGATATGGTTGTTCCTACTATCTCCACTAGCCCTTCCATTCCAACTTCCACTACACCCATCATATATCCATCAATACTAATGCCTCCTCCTAACTTTTATACCACCAAAATTCCTAAGAATCCCATTTAAAAAGACACTAGTGCTTCTCCTCCTCCATCATCTCCAAATATTTCACCACCTCCTCCTCCAAAAAAATAACCTACCATTGTTAAGGAACCTAAAAAATTAACCATTGAAGAGGATAATCCATCTCAGGTTGAGAAACAATAAAAATTGAAAGAAGCAGTTGAGCCCAAGAAGGAAGTTGGAGAAGAAGAAGTTGTTGAGAAGTCAACAAAAATTGAACATGAAAAGGATAAAGTAGTTGAAATAGTGAAAGGAGAAGTTGAGAAAGAAGTGTATCTTAGAGTAGTAATAGCAAAAGTTATCAATAAACCCATGGAGGAGGTAGTAATTAAAAAATATGATAAATAAAAAGAAATATAAATTGAGAAATATGTTGAAAAGGATTCTGATAAAGAAATTTAGAGAGAAATTAAGGCACAAGAAGTTCCTTCTTAGGAACTAGTGATTAAGGATAATCAATAGCAGATGGTAGTTCATACAAATATTTATACTTCTATAGACATCTCATCTTGGTTATCTATGTAGGTTGTTCTATAATCTAAAGAAGTGATAAATCTTGAGGAGATGGACTTAGAACTACTAATAAGTCTAGATAAGAAAGGAAAAAAGACCAATCCAACCAAAGTAAATTCCAAATTATTGATTGAATCTTTAGAACAAAATTTTATAGAAGTGTTAACTCCTCCATAAAGGATGAGTAAAAGTGAAGTTACATAAAAAGACTTAATAGTCACTAAAGTATCTTTGGGAGAGGTTACTACTAAGGGTTTGAAGTAAGACACCCAAACTCTAATAAATATTCTTTTCAAAAAGCTTGATGAAGAAAATGTTCCTAAGGCCAAATTGAAAAAACAAAATACATAGCTATGTGAAATAATTGCCAAGGTGACAAAGTATATTTCTCAGCAACCACTACTTTTAGAAGCTTAGTTACATAGCAATTAATAATAGAAGTGGAAGAGATTAGATATAAATCAAAAATAACTAACTAGTAGATATAAAATATGCATAGACATGCTCATAAGCTCTTCTCTAGTACTATTACTCTAGATGCTCATGTTGATATTTTGAAGAAATTGGTAGAAGTAAAGATAGTGGTGAAAGAGATTGAGTTTGAAAATGGTATTTCTAAGTTGCACCAAGAAATCCTATAAACAATAGGTAATTTGAATGAGAAAACTTTAATTGAAGAAAATATTGCTCTTGATGGATCCATGAAGAAGATAAATCAAGTAGAGTACCTCGTATCTTTTTGTATAAATATTCTACAAGCGATGAGTGAGGAAATGAAGACTTTGGAATAAGAGGCATGCAGTGTAAAGACAAATTTGGAAGATTCCTTATATGTTCTTAATGGTATCTATTCTAATAATGTTCCAAGGACATTCAAGTAGCTATATGAACAATTCAAGCAATGGATAGACAAATCTACAACTCCTTTCATAGCCAAATCTATCAAGGTGTTAATTAAATATCAACAAGAGATAAAAAGACTTAAGCCAAGGATTGAAAAGGTAAAAGCTCATTGCAGGAGATTAGAGAAGGAAATACTAAGATTTGAAATAGAGAGACAAGCACTTGTTAAGCCTAATAATGTAGCCATACAACTGATGATGTCTCAACACATCAAATACAAGGAGAAATGTAGAGAACAAGTTCATGAATTGGATTAGATATTTGTCCCAAGTTCAAAATGGAGAATTATTCCTTTCTTCTTCCTCATTATTGTTCTAATTTATTTGAATAATTTATTTGTAAAGTAAAATTACTTTTTAAAGCTAAATAGCTTAAGTAATTTAGCCAAAATGCCATTACTTAAAGATATTTTATAAAAATAGATTACTAGAGCTACTTCTACATAGCATGTAAAGAGTTAGTGTTTGACCCAAACAAGAAGTCCATGTATCACCACTTTTCATTAACTATTACATGCCATAGAAGATAAATTTAAGGAAGACACCACTCAACAACCTTTAGCTTTGTGCACAACACATGGGAATTGGAGAAGTTAACTCCTTTTTCTCTTTGACATTATTTTTTGTATAAATATAAGTGCAGGTCTATGTGCCGAAGGATGAAATTTTTTGGAATCAAGCAATTTTAACCATTGTATGTGAAATTTCAAGAAATATAAAACTTTGTATTTAAATATCTGAACTATTTTTTATGAATTTTGTTGAAACTAAATAAGAAGGAAGTTTTTTTCTAGAGAACATTGTGTTTGTGGGAATCATTTTGTACATTCTATGAATATAAAATGGTAAACTTTGTGTTATCTATTTATCAAAATTTAATTCATTACTTTCTTTATCATTATTAGAAAAGGTTATCACAATTATATGTTTCTCTATTTTCATGTATATAGTAAAATCTACAAAAATATTTATTGTGAAGTGCATTTCTCTTATTTCTTTCCTTTCCTAAGAACTCTAGTTTTTACCTATTCTTCAATCTATCTGAAACTCCATTCACATTTATAGAACTAGTTACTTACTTGATACAAAGTCCCTTCATTATGGTTCATAAATGAAGTGATTAAAGTAATACCCTCGATTAAAATAAGGTACACATAATTTGTATACTCTATGAATAACTATAAGTTTTAAGTAATTAGAGATAAAATAGACATATTTGCATGGGATATTCATCATTAAATGAAGGGGATTTAATTCCAGAACTGCCTAGGTAAATTTTGAATACATGCAAAATATCTATCCAATAGCTTTTGGTGACTTTGCTAGGGAATTACAAGTTTAACTCCCAAAATAAATTCTTGATTAAGCAGATCGGTTGAGATAAGCACAATACTACACTAAGTTCTCATAAGTTACAAATCTCAAGTTTCTCCAATTTTTGGTTAAAATTGATACATGTTTAGAATAATGCATTGGTTTATTTTAAGTGATTTATTGAGTTTCACTTCTCTTGATTTTAGAAGGCATGTGACTCTTTAATTAGTTTGTTACATACTTAATAATCCTTAGTTATACACCCAATTCATTTCCTAGTTTGCTTTCTAATTTTGTTGCATGTTGAGAAAACCACTATCCAAGTTTCATCCATAAATAGAATTGCTAAGAATAATCTTTAGAAGAATTCCTATGTTCCAAGTTGGTAAATCGACCCTTTACAAGATCAAGGAGAGATCAAGGCTAAATAAATGATTTTTTTGAATTACAAGAGTGGTCCAATTTCAATTTTCCTATTTAAGATAGAACATGAAAGGCTAGTCTTTCACCTATGAGATAGACACCAACTATTGAGAATAGTTATAACATAAGTCGTTGAAAATAATCCAATTAGTTAATCCATATTTTCTCTTTCCTAGAAGAATGGCGTTATGACTTCCTATCCATGGGGGCTAGATATCAGTCCTTTGAATTTGAATCCCCCTCTTCATGACTTGCCAAAGGGTTTAAGAAAGAATTTCCCAAAATTCATTGATGATGGAAAACAAAATCTAGATGAACACTTGGCCACCTTCTTCATGTCTTGTGAAGTAATTGGAGTTGAACATGAATATTTCTCTGTTAGACTCTTTATTGAGACTCTAAATGACTTACCTATAGAATGGTTTTACCATTTATCTCCTAGCACCATAGCCAATTTGGCTACTATGCATGAACAATTATAAAATATTTAAAGCTACTAAATATGTTCATGTACTCCTTACTCAACTAACTTAGCTCAAGAAAGAACCACATGAACACATGCATAATTTTATTTCCAAGTTCAATATATTGCTCTACAAAATTCCTCAAGATGCATTACCTACTATAGATAATCAAAAGTGTTTTTTCATCAATGCTCATCTACTATAAGTTAGTTATTAGCTATGAAAAGCATGACCAACTGATTTAATAGCAACTCAAAATAGTTTATAAGGGAGAATCTTCTTCAACCACATCATAAACTACTCATCCTTTATTTCAAAAACTAGATAATGATTTGCTTCAAGTAAAGAGACAAATTTCTCAAGGTACTCATGGTGGTGTTGCCCCTACTAGGAATATACCTGTACAAAATTTTAATAATTAAAATAAGAGCTGTATTACTGGTCCTACATAGAGATTGGTAATTAAAGATACTCCTAAAAATAATTTTGATTTGAATGAAGCATATCAAATGATTGAAGACACTCATCAAAGTCTTGTGGATGAAGATGACTTTTTAGATCCTATTGGTGACTCCAACATCAGTTACCTAGAATAACAATCTGAAGGTGATTATGGAGAAGCATTTGAAGAAGATAATAATCATTATTTTTTAGTGTTTACAAGGTTATAAGCCTAGAAAGATGGTGAGAAATCTTCAAAAGAACAAGATAAAGGAGATACAAAACCTAATGTAAGTATTCTTAAGAGAGGTAGTCCTATACCTTATTCTTTTACTCCTAAAGATAAGTTTACAGCTCCTTCCTCTCAGAATCATAAGCCAACAAATAATGCTACTAAAGTTAATATTGTTCTATCTGCTTCCATTCCTTCTTTTGACATAATTCAACATATAAAGAAAACCAAAATTTAAATGTCATAAGTTGAGTACTTGTATTCAAATCAATTGAATAGATTGGTCAAATATGTGCAAAGCAAAGTGTCAAATAATTCGACCAATACCTCCAAAGGTATCTTGCCTACTCCCAAATAGTTTCCTTCCTAGAATAATGCTACTACAACTTCATCCACACCAAATTATACATATGAAAGGATAGATACACTCTATGTCTCTCTTTTAATTAATATATTTAATTTTAGTAATTGTATTCTAAATTTTAGAGCTTCAGATAATGTAATGCTAGCTAAGGTAGTTGATGCTCTTGGTCTTACCTTGACTAAGATAATAGGTAGGCATTACTCAATGGAGAGGAAAGTTCCCCTAATCAAATAGATCAAATATGCTTAAGAAATCTTAGTAGCCTTTCCAAATAAAAGATTAAAAATGACAATTCTATTAGTAGACATTCCTATTTCCTATGGAATGATTCTAAGTAGAACTTTTGCAAGGATCTGGGTGGAGAATTAAATATTGATTGGTCATGTGCCCACATTCCAATCAAAGGAGTGAATCAAAATCTAGAGCTCAAAAATAAATCCAAATACATAGTTTCCAAATCTGATGACCCAAGGTCACATATTCTTTTTGAGGAATCTGATCATGGAGTTTACTATCTTAAATTGGGTAAAAATATTCAAGAATAAGAAGAAGAAGAAGACAAGATATGGACGTTAGAATTTGATGGTATTTGTAGTTTTCTTGGTTCAAATGAAAGGGTAGTATTGATATCCCCAAATGGTGAAGTTTTTCCCTATTCTTATAAACTTATGTTTGAAAACACTAAAAATATAGTTGAATATGAATCACTCTTACTAGGACTTAAACAATCAAAATAAAAGGGAGTTAGGCTCCTTAAAGCACAAGATGATGCTAAATTGATAGTGAGACAAATTAGAGGCCAGTGTTAGTGAAGAAAGATAAGATAAAACAATATCGTGACTAAGTTTTTTGTACCACATTTGACTTTGTAGCTTTCTCAATCAACTCAATTTCTCAAGATCAGAACTCTAGATCTTATTCACTTGTTACTGGATCACTACTTAGGCCTGAGCAATAACCAACACTTTTTAGAGAAGGTAACTAAATAGTAGAGATGGTCTGTTGTACAAAGGTCCCAAATAATATTGAATAGTGGCAAGTTTTCAATGATGATAAGGAAAAAGCTATGTTTCTTGAGCAACAAGACAATTTTGAAGGATTTTACTTTGAAATAAGTAGCTCACATCCATGTGAGACAACAAAAAGTATTATCTATCCTAAAATTACTCATAGTTAGGATATAATTTAGCTAAAGGTAAATAAAATTCCTAAGGGATTAGTCTCTTTAGAAGAAATATTTGACAAAAATGATAATTTTATAAATAAAAATAAAGAATATGATGATACTTCTTCTCTAGAAGTAGAGCAGATTAACCTGGGTAGTGAAGAAGAGACTAGGATGGTTAACATTGGTAAGTGTTGCTCTCAAAAATAAAAGGAAGAATTAATCAAGCTTCTCACAAAGTACATTGATGATTTTAACTGGTCTTACAAATACCTCAAATCCTTTCAGCTAGATGAGGTGCAACACTACATTCCACTACAACCAAATGTGAAGCCTTTCAAGTAGAAGTTATGTCACCACAATCTAACCACATCAGGTACTATCTACATTGAAATTCAAAATCTTCTTGATGTAAAGATCATCTACCCAATCCACCATTCAAAATGGTATTAAATATTGTTCTAGTAAGAAAGAAAAATGGGGAAATACACTTATATGTTGATTTTCATAATTTTAACCAAACATCTCTAAAAGAAAATTATCCCTTGCCCATTATGGATCACACCTTGCAATTAGTTACAAGTTCAAAGATGTTATCCATGCTAGATGTATTTTATGGATATAATCAGATAAAAGTAGCTGAGAAAGATCAATACAAAACTACTTTTACAACACCATGGGGAACAATTACTTATTATAATATGCCTTTTGGACTAATTAATGTTGGAATGACCTTTCAGTGAGCTATGGACTTGGCATTTTCTCATTTAAAGAAAAAAAGCATTTTGGTATACTTGGATGACCTGGGAGTCTTTTCTAAGCAAAGAGGTGATCACCTAGATAATCTTAAAGAAGTTCTTATCCAATGCAAGACACATGGGATTTCCTTAAAACCAAAGAAATGAATATTTATTATAACTAAAGTAAAACTCCTTGGTCACATAGTTTCAAAAGAGGGAAAAAAAATTGATTCAAAGTGAGTCAAAGCTATTTAGATTTTTCCCATGCCTACATCTAAGAAAGGAGTGCACTCATTCTTTGGTAAGGTTAATTTCCTTAGAATATTCATACCTAATTTTATTGATTTTACATGTCACATCTCTAATATGATGAAAAAGAAACAAGATTTTAAATGGAATGTTGAAGGAAAGTTGGAATTTGAAATAATTAAGGTAGTAATAGTTGAAGCTTCAGTGTTGGTTTCCCTAGATTTTAATAAAGAATTCATTCTTTATTGTTCCTCCTCCTAGCATACTATGTCATCTATTCTTATGTATAATAATGATGAAGGAATTCAATCCCCTATAGCTTTCATGAGTCAATCATTGAAAAGGTTAGAATTGAAATACTCACTCTTATAGAGAAACATGCCTTTATTGTAGTCAAAACATGTAAAATTTATAGGTACTACATTTTTTATTCACATACTAAAGTTTGTGTACCTAATACTATAGTGAAGTAAATTCTAAAATAATAGGAACTAGGATTACTGAGAGGAACTTGGGTAGCTAAGGTGCAAGAGTTTGATCTTGATATCAAACCCACAAAACTAGCAAGAAAAAGAGGCTTATGCCAGTTGATGATGGAAATAAAACCTGATGACACAGATGTAACAACATATTATTACCAAGATGAAATAGAGGAATAATTTCCCATGGTGCTTTTTATTAATCTAGTTGATGAATGGTACAGTAAGATTTCCTACTTCTTGACTTATGGAGAGTGCCTAGCTGATTTGACATGTAAGAAAAAGTGTACCATCAAGATAAAATCAAAGGATTATGTTCTTTGGGATAATGTCTTGTATAAAAGAGGAATTGTTGGTTTTTTCCTCTACTGTGTGGATGAAGAATAATAAACAAGACTGCTAGAGTAATTTCATGACAAAACATGTGGAGGTCACTTCTCATCAAAAACCATGGCACACAAGATCTTATGAGCAAAGTATTTTTCGCCTACTCTATTTCAAGATGCATCATATTGGGTTTTTACATGTCAATAATGTTAGAATTTTTAAAATGATTTAAATTGTTAGCCGTGCCTCTAAAACTAGTTATTATTGATGAACATTTCTATCAATGGGGTATGGACTTTATTGTTATGTTGAATCCTTCTTCAAGTGTGGGACATTATTATGTCTTGACTTACATTGACTACTTTATCAGGTGGGTTAAATCTATTCCTATTAAGCATGCTACTTTTAAAGTATTATGTGACTTCATTAAAGAGAATATTTTTCTAAGGTTTGGTGTCCCTCATAAAATTATAATAGATAATGCAACTAACTTTTATTCTATAGAATTGACTAATTTTTATTACTCATATTAGATAGACTTAGTTCATGCTTCAAATCACTACCCTCAGGGAAATGGTCAAGTTGAATCAAGTAATAAGAACTTGATGACCATTATTTATAAGCTAGTGGACAATAATCAATGAACCTAGCATAAGAAGTTATTTGATGCACTTTGGGATGATAGGATCACCCCAAAGAAAGTTATAGGTATATCTCCTTTTTAGTTTATATATGGAATAAATACTGAGATAAAAATAACCATTGAGCTACCTACTTTGTGATTGTCTAAATCCATTGAAGATAGTACATATCAAGATTCACTAGACAAAAGAATCATGTTTCTCACTAAATTTCAAGAAGTCCATGTTCTAGTTGTTGATCGGTCAGCTGATCACCAAATGAAAGTAAAGAAGATATTTGATTAGAAGGCTTAGGATAGATAGTTTGAATTTGGTGATTTGGTGATCCTATGGGATAAGCAAAATTAATAGAAAGGTAAAGATGGAAAGTTTGACTCTCTGTGGAAAGGACCTTTCATTATAAAGAACATTTTAGAAGAGATAACTTCATCCTAGCTTATCAAGATGGGATTGCACTTTCACTACCATTTTATGGGTAACACTTGAAGCTCTACAAGAATTGAGCAATAGGGTAACACTTGCATGTATATAAATAAAGTTTTCAGTCTTTCTTTTGGTTTTGTTTTTGCTTTCATGTTATTTACCTATCTTGTAGTTTTTATGACTAAGTTTTTGCAAAGACCCCATACCTGATAGATAAGATGAAAAATCAGAGATGTTGGGATCTCACCCTTGTTTCCTTATTTATAATAGAAATAAATATGTCCCCAATTAAATCCAACTAGTATCCCTAAAATTTCACACTTCAAATTTTGGGGAACCTATTATTAAAATTTTGCATCTTTGTCTTATGTGAGTTAGTTGTACTTATTGAGCTAGTCCTCTAAATAAAACCTTTAAATTTTAATAATTATTGTGTTTGATTGCTTATTTTCCCCAATTTCTCTTAGTCACTCTAAAGGATTGAAAACAATTTCTTAAATCCATCACTAAAACCCATTTTCTCATATCCTTTAGCAGATCAAAGAAGGTTAAGTGTTTTGGTTCATTCATAATGCCAATCAAGTTCTCCAAACTACTTTACTTATTGAAAAGAAGTAAATTTGTCTCACAAACCTAAACTACTCTTCCTAGTTCAAACTGAGTTGTCAAGTTACTTTACTACATTTCCAAAATTAAGCTAAGTAGTCCTACAAACCCTCCAATAATGGCCTAGACCTAATCGGGTTTTTAGTATTACTTTACTAACATAAAGTTACAAGCAAAAGCAATGCGGGTTCATGAACCTAAGCTACTCATCAACTTAGACCTACCTGGGCTTAAAAGGATAATCTACTTAAAAAGATAAAAAGAAGTAAAGTAATGTTAAGAGATTGATAAAATTACTAAAGGCTTATGTGGCCTTCTTATAGTTGTCATTAATGAGCTAGATATATATATATATATATATATATATATATATATATATATATATATATATATATATAGATATATATTGAAATTCCACCTCATTCCCAATTAATAGCTTAGCTATTTAACCAAGTAACTAAATTTTTAAACCCTAAGACATGTGATTTCATTCTCTAGAGCATCTTCTAGTATTTTCTCTATGACTCATTTACGTCTGAGGTAGGTGGTTCTGACTCATGTTCTTTTCATAGCTTTTCATTTACCTTTTTCTTGTTATTTTTCTCTATAAATTTTCCTTGTACCACCATGGTTATTTTTTTAATTAAGTCTTATTTCATTCATTTTGCCTTTTGATTTATTAAGCATGATTAGATGTTTTGAAACACATATTTGTATTTTTAGTCATTTATCATGTTGAATATTTATGAAAACCTTGATAAATTGAGCTTTCTACCATAAACCCTAGAAACTAGGATCCCTTGCTTACTCAAGTTTACCAAACCTAACAAATTCCTTAAGTTCTCGACACTAAGTAGCTACCCTCAAAAAACTTGATTCCTAAGAGCCTTTCCCTTCAAGTTTCTTAACCTTACTCAAGTTTTCAAACGCTACTTACTCAGATTCCCAACACCAAGTAACTACATTTAGAAAACCCAATTTACTAGTGACTTAATTACTCAAGGTTCTACTCCCAAGAAGCTAACCTCAAAAAACCTAACCCTTAAAGAGTCAACATGCTTGGGTTTCCCATATGCCACTACTTATTGTAGGTTTCTTAGATGTAGTTGCTTCCCTTAGTAAACTTGAAGTCTTAAATCATGAGAAATCCATATAACACTACTTGCAACCTACCCAAGTTTCCAAATGCTTAAGACTTGTGTACTTCTTAGACCAACTTAGGGTTGTGGGACCTTATTACTTAAAACAAGTTACTTAAGTTTTTCAAGACTTTTTGATACTCAAAACATGAAGTTTGCTTAAGGATACTATAAGAACAATAAGTTGAATCTTTTGCAAAACTAGTTAAAGTAGTTAATCAACATTAAAGAGCACACATCAAATTCTTCCAGAGTTAGTCAAATCCAATGTCTAGATCAGAGGGGTCAGGAAGATCAAAAGAATAAATCACTAAATTGGAAGTACAAACAACATAGATTAAATAATTCCTAGAGTGGCACTTGAGGATATTCTAGAATCAAGAAAGAAAGGCAAAGTAAAATTGAAGAAATCCAAGTCATAGGAGCCCAAGATGAAATACAAATATGAGGGGTGCCCAATTGAAGCAAGCATCATTTCTAAGCTAACTGAGATAAGTGACATAGACATGGGCCATATGTCTATGACAGAATTATTAGAGAGATTTAATGCCATAGCTAAGACTCCACTCATGCATGCTGCGACAAGTAGTGGAATTTTTCAAGCTATAGCTTTCCCAAGCTTAGCTCAACTCTTTGAATTTGTGTTGATATGTGCCAAGTATTATGACTCTCTTACTAGGGTTGTGAGAGATGTTGTTGGAATTGTAGTTATGAGATTGGATGTTCAATATCTCAATTACTATTTAAAGATCCCAACATCATAAAAAGTAATTGATATGAAAATGGAAAAATCCAATAAGAAATGGGAAATTAAGACATTATAATGTATTAATATAATGAATACATACTACTCGAAGAGAGTGAAACAAACATCAAGGTTCCCTAGGTAAATAGTGAGATTAGACTTCATTCAAGAGGTAGATGACATAATTCAATTACTATGTAGAATAAATGGAGATAATAATACCAAATGTTTCTCACCCTGGATGTATGCTTATATCAGAACTATTGATGTTACTCTAAGATCTTCCAAGATTGAATGGGCAAGAAGGATAAGTGACAATATGGATCAGCAATTGAGGAATGTATTATAGATTTTTGACTTCAAAGTAACCTCATACCTTATGTATGTGGTAGTTTCAAGTGGAGCCTTTTTGAGACTAAGGATAAAAGGTACATTTTCATATGTGCCAATGTATGATTTTTATCCTCAATTGGCTCTTTTAGGATACTACAAAAATTACATTGTAGTAAATGATGGGTTATTTTATGAACTTATTTTTAAATTGAATATATCTCTAAAGCATAAAATATTATCAAATGAAGCATGGGATATAGTTGCATAATATGGTTTCATTTTCATTCAATTCTTTGACTTTACATACATCAAAGTGGGAGGTTTCTCAGGAACACATGTCAAATTTCCTAAATACACAAGTGACAAATGAATTTTCATGGAAATGTGTAGACAACTAGTTGAACTACATGACTTACAATCAAAATCTGAGTGTGTATCCATCAACTTTCCCATTGTCATTGGTCATTTCCATTGTCCAAGCATTTTTAAGGCTAAAAATGTATAGAAAGAGATGTACCATCTTTACAGCCAAGCACATTTTGAGTCTAGGATCAACTTTGATTGTAGAGGGGTGGCACAAAATATAGTTTCTTTAGAATACATGCATATACTGACACTTGAGGATTTTTGGACTGACTGTAGAGATGAGTTTGATGTGAGGAGAAGAGATAATAGTAGATTGACTATGAAGAAAATTCATTATTTTGATCTAGCCACCATCCCTGAGGCTATAGAAGATGATGGGTTTGTCACAAGTGATGCTTTTCATATGGCAGGAGGGTATAATGTCCCACTTACAGTATTCATTTTTGGCAAAGATCATGATAAGACTATTTCTGACATAACTTCAAATGTCTTGGCAATGACTTCTACTTGGCTCCTTAGCAAAGGCTACTACATAAAGGAATTTATGAAAGAAACCACCTTTGTATGACAAAAGAGAAAGATAAATTTCAAAAGAAATAGTGATGATACCTAATCAGTAGTAAAGGATAAGGAGCCTATTTAGCTATATGTTTCTACTCCACCATTGGTTTATTCTATTGATATGGTTGGTCCTAATTTCTCCACCACCCCTTACATTCCAACTTCTACTGCACCCACCATAGATCCATCAGTACTAATGCCTCCTAATTTTTATAGCACCAAAGTTCCTAATAAGCCCATTCAAAAAGACACTAGTGCTCCTCCTCTTCCATCATCTCCATCTATTAACCACCACCTCCTATAGAAAAATAAATTATCATTGATAAGGAACCTAAAAATTAACCACTAAAGAGGAGACTCCATTGCAAGGAGAGCAACAAGAAAAATTAAAAGAATTAGTTGAGCCTGAGAAAGAAGCTGGAGAATAAGTAGTTTTTAAGAAGTCAAAAGAAACTAAATATGAAAAGGAGAAAGTAGTTGAAATAGCAAAAGAATGAGAAGCTAAGAAATAATTAGACCTTGGAGTAGTAATAGAAAATGTTACCAAGAAATCCAAGGAGAAGGAGGTAGTAATCAAAAAACATGATAAAGAAAAAGAAATAAAAATTGAGAAACATGTTGAAAAGGATTCTGAGAAAGAGATTCAAAGATAAATTGAGGCATAGGAAGTTCCTTCTCAAGAACTAATGATTAAAGATAATCAACAATAGATGGTGGTTCATAAAGATATTTTTACTACTATAGACTTCTCATCTTGGTTGGCTATGCAATTTGCTCCAGAAGCTAAAGAAGTGCTAAATCTTGAGGAGATGGAATCACAACTACTAAGAAGTCTAGATAAGAAAGGCAAAAAGCCCAAACCATCCAAAGTAACTTCCAAATTATTGATTGAATCTTCAGAACAAAATTTTATAAAAGTGTTAAATCCTCCAAAAGGGATGAGTAAAATTGAAGTTATACAAAAATATTTAACAATCACTAAGATATCTTTGGGAGAGGTTACTACTAAGGGTTTGAAGCAAGACACCCAAACTCTAATAAATACTCTTTTCAAAAATCTTGATGAAGAAAAGGTTGATAAGGCCAAATTAAAAGAACAAAATACATAGATATGTGAAATAAATTCCAAGGTGGAAAAGTTTGTTCCTCAACAACCACTACTTTCAGAAGCTATAGTTACACAAGTAATCATATAAGTGAAAGAGACTGGAGATAAAGCAAAAGAAGTTGACTAGTGGATAGAAAAAATGTATAGAGCTGCTTAAAAGCTCTTCTCTAGTACTTCAAATGCTCATGTTGATATTTTGAATAAATTGGAAGAAGTAAAGATAGTGATGAAAGAGACTAAGCTTGAAAATGGTATTACTAAGTTGTAAAAAGAAAGCCTACAGACAATAGGTAATTTGAATGAGAAACCTTTGATTGAAGAAAAGATTGCTCATGATGGATATGTGAAGAACATAAATCAATTGGAGTACCTCCTATCTTGCATATAAATATTCTACAAGAAATGAGTGAGGAAGTGAAGACTTTGGAAGAAGAGGCATGTAGTGCAAAGATAAATATGTAAGATTACCTATATGGTCTTACTAGTATCTAGTCTGACAATGTTCCAAAGACACCTAAATAGTTATATGAATAATTCAAGCAATGGATGGACAAAGCTACAAATCCTTTCACATCCAAATCTATCAAGGAGTTAATTAAATATTAGAAAGAGATAAAAAGACTTGAGCCAAGGATTGAAATGGTAAAATCTCATTGCAGTAGATTAGAGAAGGAAATACTAAGATTTGAAATAGAGAGACAAGTACTTGCTAACCTTGATGACATAGTTGATGATGTCTTAGCACATCAAATAAAAGGAGAAATGCAGAGAAAAAATTCATGAATTGGATTAGATATTTGTCCCAAGTTCAAAATGGAGAATTCTTCCTTTCTTTTTCCTCATTATTCTTCTTTTATTTTTAGATGTACTTTGATTAATCTTGTTTCAAGTAATGACTTCATAAAGAGATGTCATTGAATAATTTATTTTTAAGGTAAAATTACTTTGTAAAGCTAAAAGACTTAAGTAATTTAGCCAAAATGCTATTACTTAAATTTATTTTGTAAAAATAAATTATAAAGTTAGTTCTATGCAACATGCAAAGAGTTAGTTTTTTACCCAAACAAAAATTATAGGTATCACCACTTATCATCAACTATTGCATGCCACAAAAGAGAAATTCAAGGAAGATGTCAATCAATAACCTTCAACTTTTTGTGTAGCATATGGGAATTCGAGAAGTTAACTCCTTTTTGTCTTTGAAATTGGTTTTTATATAAATATAAGTGTATGCATGTGTGCCAGAGTATGATAATTTTTTAAATCAAGCAATTGTAACCATTGTAAAGGAAATTTTAATCAATCTAAAACTTTTTGTTTAGATATCTAGACTATTTTTGTATGAATTTCATTGAAAATGAATAATAATGAAGTTTATTTTCTGGAGAACTTAATGTTTATGGGAATCATTTTATGTGTTATATGAATATAAAATGGTAAACTTTATGTTATCTATTTATCCAAATTTAATTCATTACTTTCTTGATCATTAGATGAAAAGTTTATCACAATTATATGTTTATCTATTTGCGCATATACAATAAACTCTACAAAACTATTTATTGTGAAGTGCATTTCTCTTGTTTCTTTCCTTTCCCAAGAATTCTACCTTCTACCTATTCTTCAATCTATCGAAAACCCAATTCACATTTCTAGAACCAGCTGCTTACTTGCTACAAAGTCCCTTTATTATGGTTCATGAACGAAGTGATTAAAGTAATACCCTCGATTAAAATAAATTACACATAATTTATATACTCTATGAATAACTATAAGTTATAATTAATTATAGATATATAGACATATTTTCATGATATATTCATCATTAAATTAATGGGATTTAATCCCATGATTTCCTAGGTAAATTTTGACTACATGCAAAATAACTAGCCAACAAAGTCTATATTACGAATCTCTCAATGATGAGTTGTATAAATGGAAAGAGTGAGTAGGATATATTTCATATTTTTAAATGGTGGAAATGTCTTGGTATATTTAATACAAATAACCTATTATAAACCTTTTACTATTATATGTGATTTGAACTTATCCATTGACCCATATGCTAAAATTTTGTTCGATAGACCCATCTACATAGATAAATATTCCTTACATTAGGAATGGGTACTGAATCAAAATTTTGATACATAATTAATAATAGTCCTCATATATAATGTTTTCTTACTCAATCATTAGATATTCCTCAAAAAATACTATGGATTGAAAGTAAAGAAAATGAAGACATGTAGAACACATTAGAACTATGAGCATGTTCACCTAGTATCTAACATATTCCTAACCTAATCACTTGCACCTTGTATTTTCTATCTATCCCAAAGATGACATGAATTCAATAGTCATGAGGAGATTCTTCAACTTCTAAAAATTTATTAGGAGAGGAAAGATATGGATCTGTTGACTACTCTTTGTACCCAAATTGGAATACGAATAATCATAGTTAGGAATATTCTAAGGCCAATCTGAATCATCATAATTATCATCAAATATTAGTGAGTAAAAGGATGAGGGAGAAGTATCAAGTGTGGATTCCAATTTAACTTCTTGAAAATGAACACTCCTCTTAGTGAACACCTCATGTATGGTATGATGAAGAAACATGTATCCCTCAATACCATATAGACACCAAACAAATATGCAAGGCCTACTTTATGGATCTATCACCTTATGTTTATTCTTAATAATGTGTGATAAAAATAGATATTAAAAAGACTTGAAGTACTTAATTATGTGTTTCTAACCTCTCCAAGCTTAAAAAAGAGTGAATCCTTCTAAGGCTCAATAAATAACATGGCTATGGATGTAAAATACACATTTAATGTCCTCTATCTATTACTCAGGTATAATGGATTTTGAATTTATAATATAATTTTCCATTTCCTTAAAGGACCTATTGTTGCATTCTATCATGCTTTCTATTTAAGAACATATGGAATTATACGCTATAAATCAATCTAATTTTAAGTGCATATTTACTCAAATATATGGTGGACATAGTCATAATTGTGGTTTGTGTGAAATAAAAATAATGTATTTACCATAATATTTTTATAAAAAATCTTTGAAGTCTTAAAAATGATAAAAAAAAAACCTCATACTTCCTTCGAATAAAGTACACCCAAGTATACCTTGAAATATCATCAATTAAGGTAATATATCTAGTCCTATTAAATAAATTCTATGGAAATGAACCAGCAACATCATTGTGAACTAGCTCCAAAATATATGTAGCTCTCCATGATTTATCTTTGTCATACATCTCTTTAGGATGTTTACCAAGTATGCAACCCTAGAAAACATCATAAAAAATTGGACATGAGGTGACCCTATAACCATTTCATGTTGACTAAGTTGTTCCAAGTAGTTATATTTATTATGACCAAATCACTCATGCCATAAATTATTCACCTTATTTTAGTGAGTGATCACTATATTAGAAGGATGATCAGGAACATAGTGTAAGAATGTGTATAATCATTATTGGTAATCTACTTTCCTAACTACCACTATATAATCAATGTGAAACTCCATAGTAACTAAAAAATATGGGGTAAACTCAACTCTCTTTCATAAACTATTGTGATTGAGATGATAAATAGATAAGGTATTAATTGATAGTGAGGAACACATATAACATCCTTGAATGTACCATAACTCACCTCATTATACCCTCTCCCAAAAACTTCTACAAAAGTATCATCACCAATCAAAATATAAGGCATAGAACATGGCTCCAAGGATTAATAAATGTCCTATGATGAATCCATTTGATGTTAAACACTAGAATCAATTACCCATGTGGAAGACTAGGATGAAACTAAATCAAGGTCCTTGTCCTTTCCTTTCCCCTTAACACTATATTTTACCTTAGAAGACTCTCAATTTGATGAGTTTTGTGTGATATAATGGACACTTATGTTGTTTTTCTCAATACTTTCTATCAAGTGATCTATGTATTTATTCATACACTTATGTTCATCATTCCTAATTACCTTAAAATATACAAATTTTACCTTCTATTTCTTAGTTTCATAATTTGAAGAGGAGGTCTTAGTTTTTTTTTGGAAGTAGCTTTACTTTATTTACCCTTATTTTTCTAGTTATACTTCTTATTCTATTTTTCATCCTTACTATTTGAATCATTCTATTTTTCATGACTAAAATTAAGGGCATGAGACTTAGAGGATTTCAATGTAACCATTTAAATTATATTATATTTTTACCTAATCAAGGAGGTATAAAAATAATCCAAAGACAACATGGTCCATGTATTTCCAAGGGAAATCCTAGTGGCATGGAAGTAAAAAACAAAAAAAAGAATATTCATGACTTAGCTTAGTCATAATTTAAACAATCAACTATCCATCCTCTTTCTCTATGCCACATAGTTTCAAATGAAATCTATGTGATTTGAATTTGGTGAATAATTCCCATATTATTTCAAAGTTTCATAGACTCAAACTAAAATATCATTCTCCATCTCATGACCCCTAATTACATCTTGATTCCCAAAGAGTTGATCTAAAATAACTCAAACCTCATTAGGTGTTTTTAATAGATTAAATGTGAAATAACACATTGAGATATATTGATAAACATAATAGACCATGTGCCTTAGCACATATGTTAAACCAATTATCCTTTTCCACATTTGGTGTTTGTTTAATTTCATTACCCATATTAATTATGTGTAAATCATTACTCATAAAAAATATTTGTACTTTGGTTTTCCATTCATGATAGTTATATGATGTGAGAAACAGAACTAGATTATGATCAATAGTGTAGTAAATGAAATATTTTCATAAATGAAATTTCAAGAGAGAATATAAGGCATAATTAAAACTCACCTAAAACTATCATTAATAACCCCCCACCCCTAAAATTACATAGGTTTGGGACTTTACATTATAGTTCATATAAATTTTTCACAATGTCTGAAGTTACCTTGTACACTAAACAAGCACATGAAAATAATAAAAATCCAAAGAGATAAAAAAAAACGCACTTTACAAAAAAAATGACACCTTAAAATAATTTTATTTTATACATTTATGTGATTTACAAGTTATTGCAATCAATTTTTTTAAATAAACACTGAAGTCACTCTAGTAAAAATCTATTAGTGTATGTTGGTGCATGAAGTTCACTAGTTCACAAGGTGTCTCCTAGGTATATATGAGGTCTCTTAAGTAAAAATATACTATTTAATTTTGTTTCATATAGTGAATAGGTAATAAATAAGTCACCCATTTTTAAATCTACTTGTGCATGTTTTTGCATGTCATGCATACGTACTGTTCACAATTTTGCCACCATTGGTCAAAGTTGCTTATGTGTAGGTTGTAAATATGACTATATTCATGGATTAAAGGTAAAAAATGGTATTAAAATAATCATAAAACATTTATCAAACAAAAATCATGTTTAGTAACTACTCACAAGTCCAAATTTTGATAAAGTTTTCTTTTATTCCTCTAACTAGCTATTTGCAAGCTAGTGAAGGGAATTTTCAAATGCTCAGTACATGAAGGTGAAGATAATTTTAGAAAATGGTCTTAGGGGGTGTTTTTGGTCCATATCATCTCAATATTCCATGAAATAATTTTTAAAATCAAATTCCATGTTGGATTTTAGGTGGAAATAAAAGTGGAGATGAAGGTGGAGTTCAATTTTGAGTTGAATATTTAGTGGAAGCAGGAGTGAACTAAGACTTGCATGTGGACTCATATAGAACTTATTGTATTATATCTATATTATTATTTTTATATGTAAATTAATTTTTAATTATTATATTATATTATTCTTTTGACTTAAAAAAACTCTATAAAATTTGTACTACATCACCTTTGAAGAAATAAAGAGCTAAATTTTCCTCCATTCTCAAGATTTCATGAAGTCTGCATTTAGTATTCATTGATATAACTTAGTGAATTACTCTATTTCCTATTTTTATGTCTTAATAATTAAACTTTATTCATCAAATGAACATTCTTGTAGGTCATATAAAGTGTCAAAGTCTAATTTCTACCTAATTTGGAAGTGAATTTAACCATTATTCATTCCTTCCTAGTTAGTGTGAGTGTTAACCAATACCTCTATCTAAAATATTGATGCCAGAGTAATTTTATGATAATTAGGTGAATATATGTATTATTATTTGTCTTCTAAATTTTTTTATTTATCTTCATAATTTATTCCAACATTGGTACATTAGCCCAACTTTTAGTTTTCCTTTCCACTTTAAGTTTTAGCATTATTCTTTTACCCCTTTTCTAGTCAAGAAACTACTATCTAAGAGAGTTTAGAGAGAGTTGGGTGAATTTACTAAAGGAAACCTACCCTTCATTTTGATATTATCTCCATCATAAGGTCACTCACATCTTGGAGAGTTTCCATTATATCAATATAAGTGAGAATTGGCACAGGTTCTTTACAGGGTGCACTTTTGAGTGATAATAGTTTTTAGCATGCCCGATGGGACACAAATTGAAGATAAAAAAAAGACATTTATAGTAACATTAAGCATTAGTTTCATTTCTAAAGTCACTACAAATTAACATGTCTATACCAAGGAATCATGTATTTATTCTTTTTAATGATGTAATCCCTCTCAATTTGGCCCAATATGATGATATTCTAGCCTCAAACCTAAAAATTATACCATATTTCAAAGGTGAAGATAAAATTAAACCCATATATCATATCAAAGATGTGTCCAACTTGTGTTCATTCCACCATGTTACCCAAGATAATGTTGTCATATATTTACTTGTTGCATCCTTCAATAGAAAGGCATTTAAATGGTATAGTAACCTTCTCTTGAACTCCATAGCCTCTTAGGATGATTTAGGTTTATTATTAAATTTGTTGAGAAGCTCACTACCATGAAGAGATCATCACAAGAATTTATGACTGATTTCAATTTTAGATTTTAGAAAACATGGAATAGAATCCCTCCCATGATAATTCAATCTCCTAAACATGATTTCTTATACTTTTTGAGAGCCTTGAATTTTGATATTTTAGTTATGATTCAGTCCAAGGGTGGTAGGACACTCCCAGATGCTTATGATGTTCCCATTACAGCTAAAAATAGTTTAAGCTGGTAAACTTGTACCAAGGCCTCCAATGCCAATTTTCCTAGATTTATAATCTATTATACATCCTCAAGCACCATCAATATCCCAATTCTATCCCCTCAAAATTAATATCAAGCTTTTCATATTCAATCAAGTGGGATTGATGAGTTAAAAACTATGTTACAATCCCTTGGTAATGAGTTATTTGAGTTGAAGAGGAAATAATATCAAGTTGATAAGCCTCCATATCAAGCTCAAGAATCCATTATACCAGCCAAACCATATTTTAATTTTAATCCTAAAACTCCTTCCTAGAAAATGGCCCTTATTATATTGTAAAATAATTTTATAAAAGATTCAAGTTAGCAGCTGTATAACATAAATGATATGCAGAATCAAGCTTTAGTAGCACAGAATATGACAATTCTTCAAATGACACAAGAGGAAACAAATCATGGATAATTAAAATTTGTTTAAATATATTTAAATTTTCATTTTTATGATCATGTGGTAGTAAATTATGTTATTTATCCTATAAAATCAAAAAAAAATTGTTATAGCCATTACAAGATCCAAGAAAAGGGTAATAGATGAGCCCAAGAGAAAATTCAGCATGTTGAAGCAAACAAGCTTCACCAAGAACCTCAATTTCAAGAGAATATAATAATGAATTATGTTCCTACAGAACCAAATGTAATATATTTCCTTCCTATAATCTCCCTTTTTAAAGGAGGACCTATTGTATGGAAGGAAAAAGAAGAACATCCAGGTGAAAATGAAAATTTGTCAAGAGAGGATGATCAAGAGTTGTGTTGGTCAAATGAGATTTGACTTGGTATAGAAGGACATAATGTTGCATAACTTTATGATCCATTAAAAATAAAATTTCAGTAAGTGAGACTCAATAATCCTATCATGAATATTTTCCATAAAAAATGACAGTAGCTAGTGAGATTGTAGTAATGGTTTCACAGGGTAACAGTCCTAGACATGAGATAAATAAAGATACAAAAGATGTAGTGGATCATAGTGAACCTTAGTAAAATATAAATGGGGAATAATAATTTTTTGATGAATTATGTAATCATTACTTTGAGTTGATTTAAGATGTCAAGAATCTTTGTAAGCTTACATTTCCTTGTGAAGACATTGATAAAGCAGTTGTGAAGGTAAGTCATAACATGGTTACATTGGAAAGCTTTATTAGTGTGAAAAATAAACATGGGGTGTGTATTAAACCACATTATTAGTTTTTTTTTATATTGGAGATATTTTTTATTCATTTAATTCACTTGAAGACATGTTAAATAGGTTGATAATAAGGAAAAGAGTTGATCCAACTAAAATGACACTCACACTACAGTTTGTTAGTCATCTTCATCAACCACATGGAAAGGAACTGATAGGTTTTTATTTTGATCTAGGTGGATATTTATTATTTTACATATTTTTATTTTTCACATTCCTCTAATTTTTATCTTGCACATCTTTCAGTTGGTAATAATTCTAGTTTTCAATTAAACAAATGATAATGCACAAGTGTTGTAGTTGCTTGAAGGAATAATCAGTTTTAGAGTTGTTTAAAAATTCATTTTAAGTTTTATATCTATTTATATTTTAATTACTCCATAAACCAATTTATATAGATACTGGTCTTGAGTGTTTATCATATAAATATCCTAGTAAAGGCACCAAGAATGTTGAAAATTTTACCACCATTGGTCAAAGTTGCTTATATGCAGGTTTTAAACAAGAATCCATTCATAAATTAAAGGCCCAAATGGGTATTAAAAGAATCATAAAACATTCATCAGGCAAAAATCATGCTCAAGAACTACTCATAGGTCCAAATTTTCATAGAGGTTTCTTTTATTCCTCTAACTATCTATTTGCAAGCTAGTGAAGGCAATTTTTAGATGCTTGGTACATAAAGGTGAAGAGGAGTTGGGCCAAATGGTATCATAGGGAGTTTTTTCCCCCTATTACATCAATATTAAATTAAATTATTTTTAAAATAAAATTCCACATTATATTTTAAGTGGAATTAAAATTGGAGTTAAAGGTGGAGTTCAATTTTGAGTTGACTTTTCAATTGAAGTAGGAGTGAACTAGGACTTGCATGTGGACTCTTCTGAAACTTCTTATCTTATCTCTCTATTATTATTTTCCATATGTAAATTAATTTTGGAATTATTAAAGGATATTATTCATTTTAATTAATTAAACTCTTCCAAAATTTTGTACTACTTCACCTTTAAAGCAATAAAGAATTAATTTTTTTCCTCCATTTTCAAGTTGTTCATTAAGTGTGTTCTTGATATTCATTAATATAACTTAGTGAATAATTGTTTTTCATATGTTTATGTCTGAATATATCACCTTTATGCATAAAATTAACTTTATTTTAAGTCATATAAAGTGTTTAAGTCTGATTTCTACCTAATCTGGAAGTGAATTTAGCCATTGTTTATTCCTTCCAAGCTAGTATGAGTGTTAGTCAAGACCTCTATGTGAAATAATTATGCAAGAATAATTATATGAGTATGAATTGAATGTGTGTAGGTTATTTATATTCCAAATTATGTCAAGTATAGGCATGATTGACTTTAATATTTGTACATCACCCAAATTTTTAGTTTTCATTTCCATATTCAATTTTAACATAGCTCCTTATACACTTTTCCTAGTCAAGAAAGCACATAATTAGATAGTTTAGTTAGAATTAGGTGAGTTTACCAAAGGTAACTATCCCTTCATCTAGATATTCTATCCAATACAAGGTCAAACAAATTAGAGAGTTTCCATTATATCAATAAAAGTGATAGTATGCACACATTCTCATCAAGGTGCACTTCTAAGTGATAACAAGTACATAAGAGGCCACCAAAATACACAAGAGGTCACCTAGGTAAAAATATACTGGTGTATGTAGTGCAAAGTTACCTAAGTACATCTTTGGTAACCTAGATATAAATATAATAGTGAATGTTAGTTTATATAGAGTAAAATAAAATATTAGGTCACCTAGGTACATAATATATCACTTAGTTTTAGAGTTGACCTACTCGAGCATACCAACGAGGCTCTCTATAAAAAACTCAATTTCATTATAAACTATAGTAAATCTACTATGAATAAAGGTATATAGATCTAAATACTTATTTTTAGAGTTGATGTACTTGAGCATGCTAATGAGGCTCTCTGAAACAAATATGGAAAACCTTGAGAACCTCAAAGAGATATTTGATCCTATCTATGTAGGTAAGGAAAATTAGACAAGGGGCCAATGCAACAGTGAAATCCACAATTCAAATTTATACTATGAAAACATTATCAGGAAAATTGACACTAATCTTAGCAATATGAAGGCTTTTTGGGAAGACATCTTGGGAAGTATGGTCTAATCTAAGTTGTATGGTTATCTGAAAATGGTTTTTCAATTATTTTCTTGTTGTTTCTATGTTTTTCTCTATGTTTCCATTTTGGGAGGATTCTCTTATTCTGGTTCTTCTTTGTTCTGATGTTCTCCTAAGGTTTGGGGACCCTAGCTCAAAAAAATCCCCCCTTTCAACCTCAATAAAAAAAATATATCACTTACGTATAAATATATTGGTGCATACAGTGTTTCCTACAAACTTATTGGATGATAAATGACATGTAAAAAAAACTTACACAAAGACATTTTTCCTTGTTATTTTTATATTATCTAAATCATCCAAGGATGTGGGATAGGATAATACTCAAATAATAGAGGATCTATAACATACAATCTTAAATAATCAAGATTACAACATAAATTATACCAAACAAAGATATTCAGCTTTCATAACCTACTCTAATACCATGTCAAAATGATCCATAATCTATCATTATGGGGAAATATCAAGGACTAAAAAGATTCAAATACACTAATATCTTAATAAACAAAATTAAAAGTCAAAAAGAGATATTCCTATTGTAAGAGAAGAACCAAACATGAGAAAATAACTAGTTTGCATTCAAAATGATAAAATAACTTGAGCAAAGGTACGTAAATAGGAATAATTCATGCATTAGGCCACCTAAAATTGTGGAATATACATATCATGTTTATAATGAGTATCAACTCATACCTATCCAAAATAGAATGTAGGAACAATTCATATCTATCCTAATGACATCATTATTACACCAAAGCATGTTAAATACATGTGTAATAAAAACCATAAAATGGAATAAAAATGCTACACTAATAATTTTTATTCATTTTAGTATTCATTATATGTTTATAAACTATATAGACATGGATTTATTTGTATTAGTCAAAGGTATATAAATTTACCCATGTGGCTAGGTGAAATCATACAAAATCTTAGTTCACATAGATAATATTTGTGTAATTGGATAATGGATTTACATATTAAATATTACTTGTATTTAAAATATATTCATCAATTTGACCCTTAGACATTATTATTGATGTAATCATGGTTTTCATGTGTTTACCTTTGGATTTTTTATGTAATATGTTTGTATGTAATATTAGAATCATTGACTACAAAAGTAGTACAGTATATAAGAGAGTCATGTGTACGTTATAATACACTTTTTGGGAAGATATATATATATATATATATATATATATATGAACCTCAATATATTTTTATACCTTGTCATAATGGATTAACAAAAATGTTGATTTTTGTACTTCATAGCATCAAAATTCATTAAGAATAAAAAGGTTATTTTTTTGTTTTGAACTCATTTGAGATTTATTTTCTATTGATTATAAACTATGTTTTAAAAAATTATGATGTGATGAAGTGTGATCCCATCATAGTTCGAGTGCTTAGAGAGTTTGTTGTTGGTGGAGGATCCTCTAGAAGTAGTATTATTTGAAAATTTTCAAATTTCAAATTATTTATAGTATTTTATAATTATAATTTTTATATTTTTAGTAAATTTGTAAAAATTTATTGATTTTCTAAGATTTTTTATGTAGGATTCCTCCATCTCTTGATAATGTCCAAACTTTGAGGAATGTGTCTCCACATCTCACAATAGTATATGTTTTAGGATTATAACCACTATCATAGGTGTCTATCATGGATAATAATATTTATGTATTGAATTTTTTTATCATTTTAGTTTATTTTTATGCTATTTTTTCATAAATATTATCTTTAATTTAATTTATTTATGGGGGACATGTGTGTGAGAAAGTGACACCAGAGGATACATGGAGACAATATTATGTATCGATCTCACTAATGTTGAGTATAAGGTAGTTGATATATCATAGTTAGGATATGTTAGGGGGTTAAGTACCATACACTATCATATTAATTTTATAGATGTATTATCCAAGAAGTAGAATGAAGATATTTTTGAATTTTAGATCTATATATGGGAGATGATAGTGACCCTATAGGATGTATGGTGGATAGAATAATTTCAAGTTATTAGTATGCCATAAATGATTAGGGCCTAAAATTATAGGCACATAAATACATGTCATGAAAGGCCAAGGGGTTTATTATTTTCCCAATTAATATACTATTATATTAATGATATTATATTAGTTGATGTCTTACATTTGTATAAATAATTGTATATTATTTTTTCTTCATTTATATTTGTGGATGGAGGAGGTGTTGCTATTTATTATCACTTTGATAACATCAGTTTGATATTGAGAGTCATGGGATGATGTAATATTTTATGTGGCCTTAACATATAGTGCATCCAGGGATATGTGTGGACTAATTATGGTTTACATACCTTTCATATTATATTATTACATTTCTCTATGTTCTTAGTTTTGTCAGCCTATGGAATTACCATGGATAATAGAATATATATAAGGTAGTCGTTAGTATTTTATCATAACAATGTGAATTATAGTTTTATTGAATTATTGTAGAGGTTTCTCCCTAGAAGCATATCAATAATAATTATCAAGTATTCTACTCTTCTATCAATTATTTTTGTGGATCTTATTATTATCTTAATTCAATGATATTTTATTTCCTTATTGTGAAACATTAAAGTAATGTAACTACAAGTGGTATTAGAGAATATATTTTGGAAATTTTATGCCATATTTTTTTCTAATCTAAATTTATGTAAATGTAGAGATATAAAGGATCGAAAAAAATGTAACTTGAAATCTAGGTGGAATTTATTTATTTTATAATTGCAGTATTATTCAAAGTCCATTTTTTAAAACAAGTCTATTTTTAAAACATTTTTAAAAATTTGTATTCATTTGATTCATGTAGGTGAGATGATCACATTGATATTATATATTGGTACCCTTTTATGGGATTGGGACCCTCCATCCTAGGGTTTTATAGACACTATTTCTAACTTATATAACACCTCAATCTTGTACACTTGGAAAATTTATAACTTGGTTTTTACTCTTAGTTATAGACCTATCTCACTTTATAAATTCATGCATTAGCTCTATCTTATGTCCCTTGGCCTAACTCTTAGTCCAACAAGTCTTATGATGATGACCTAGACCTTTTCTCTTTACCAAAATGATTAAAACATGTTTATCTTCCACTTATGCAAGTTTTGAGTCTGTACCTACTTTCCTACTCCTTAAACAATATTGTCTAGGATAGATACTAGCATCAACACTAGTGTCCTGATCTGACATAAGTGTCAAAATCCCTAAAGTCATCTAATTTTGAAATGAAATGTATTCTAATAGTTAGCCTAAGTGGTTTAGTGTGAATTATTTCTCTAATGGGATTTATATAAATATAAGATCAAACCTTATTCATTAATCACATTGTAAAACCTATCATAACCTAAAAAAACAAAATAGAATGAGGCAAATTATAAAAATCATTCAATCAAGCATTCAATTAAGTAAAGCTTCCCTATTTCCATATTAGTCATAGGGACAACACATTTACAGGATTGAAGTACTAAAGGAGTAGCCCAAGAGATATATTTATTTAAATGTAATTACAGTCGGTATCATATAATTGATTATATTATTTTGTGTTGAATTTATTTTGTGATCTAGGGTTGTGGAAATGCAAAGATCTAAAGGATCAAAAGAACATAACTTTCAATCTAGGAAGAATTTCATTTTTCTTCCATTATAATATTTTTCAAAGTCCATTTTTTAAAAGAAAATATATTTTTTAACACCTTTGTTAAAATTAGTAATCACTAGATTAATATAGGTGATATGATCACAACAATATGATCTATTGGTACATGTTTTGGGGGACTAGGACCCTCCATCCCAAGGTTTTATAGACACTATGTCTAAATTATATAGCACCTTGGTCTTGTACACTTGGAAAACTTAGACCTTGGTTGTTCCTCTTAATTATTAAGCTTTCTCACTTTTTTCAAATCTTGCATCTGCTCTATATTATGCCCCTTGGCTTATCTCTTAGTCCAACTAGTCTTATGTTAATGAACCAAACCTTCTATCTTTCCTAAAATGCCTAAAACCTACTTATATTCCACTTCTCAAAGTTATGATTTTGTACCTACTTTTCTAATTCTTGGACACTAATGTCTAGGATAGACACTTGTATCAATAATAGTATCCTGATCTGACATAAATGTCAAGTGCCCTAAAGTCATACAATTTTAAAATGAAATTTATTCTAAAGGTCAGCCTAAGTTGTTTAATGTGAGTTATTTATCCAAAGGGATTGCTAGAAATATAATATTAACTCTCATTCAATCCTCACATGGGAAAACCTATCATAACCTATAAAACACCAAAACAAAACAAGGTAACTTATCTAATTCATTCAATTGAGAAACACTTCACTATTTCCATATCAGTCATAGGGATAACATATTTATAGGTTTGAAGTAATAAAGGGGTATCCCAAGAGTGATATTTAATTTTATTTAATTACAAGTGGAAGATAATTGTGATATTTTATGCTACATTTGTTTTTTTATCTAGTGTTATGGAAATGTAAAGATCTAAAGGATCGAAAAAACATAACTTGCAATCTAGGATGCATTTAATTTTTTTACCATCGTATTATTGTTCAATGTCCCTTTTTTCTTAAGTCTATATTTTTTAACATATTTTTTATAATTAGTAGTCATAGGATTCAGCTTAGTGAGATGATCATAATGATATAATATATTGGTACATTTTGTTGGGACTGGGACCCTCCATCTGATGGTTTTGTAGACATTATATTTATATTATATATCACCTTAATCTTGTACACTTGGGAAAAAATAGGCCTTGGTTATTATTCTTAGTTTTAGACCATTCTTACATTTTGAAGTCCTGTATCTACTATATCTTATGCCCCTTGTCCTATCTCTTAGTATGATTAGTCTTATGTTGATGACATAGACCTTTTATTTTTCCTATAATTCTTAAAATTTGTTTATCTTCCACTTCTACAAGTTTTGAGTCTATACCTAATTTCATTCCCCTTAGACACTAATGTCAAGGATAGACACTAGCATTTATGCTAGTGTCCTAATCTGATGTAAGTGTCTAGTGCCCTAAATAATGTAATTTTCAAATCAAATGTATTCTAATGGTTAGCCTAAGTTCTTTAACATGAGTTATTTATCCAATGAGATTGATATAAATATAAAATCAACCTTCACCCATTCCTCACATGGGAAAACCTAGCATAACCTATAAAATACCAAAAAAGACCAAGGTAAATTATCAAAAACATTAAATCGAGCATTAAATTGAGTAAATCTTTCTTATTTCCATATCAGTCATAGGTACAACACATTTATAGGTCTAAAGTACTAAATGAGTATCCTATGAGCTATATTTTCCAAGTTACAATTTATGTCACTATTATACTTGCTTATGACATATTGCATGAATCAAACATAAGATAACACATAGGGGAGAGCTAAATCATTCCAAGGTAGTCTTCACAGTATTGGATAAGTATAAATTTATCACTAACATAGGGGTATTTAGGGTCATCTTAACACCATGTGCACACTAACCCATTTTTTACCAAAGTCACTATGAAGATGAATAAATAGGGTTTTACAAACTCATGAGGAGTAACATTCCATGACATGAATCTAAATTCATCTAATTGAAGGTGAATTCAAATCTAGAAGCATCTAGGTGGTCATGTCATTTTCAAGTAAGTATTGCAAAAATGACACTTGCATTGAGTTTAGATAGTATCATCAATGCAACCATCCCAGGATGAGGTTAATGTTTACAACTCTAAAAGCATCTAAATAATAATATGATTAATGTTCTAGAATCATCTTCTAGTCTACTTATTGATTATTCTAGATCCAAACCTAAATTATCATCATAACAATATAATTACATTACTTCTTTTTTATATATCTAGCATAGTTTGTACTCACTACTTTTAGCATAACTTAGTATAGGAAAGTTGGTGTATGTTTTTATGTAAATTTAACACCAAATTAAAATTTTATAGATATGATTATCACCCTTTTTATTATGCATTTCTATATACACATTAAATAATTTATGTAGGTAACCTAAACTTAGAAAACAAAAAAAATAGGGTTAAACATTTGGTTAACCCAACTTCTATATTTTTTCATGCAATTCATAGAGTGTTTTAACAACTTTCTAATTATTATGATTTGTAATTTGTTAAAATTTATTTAAAAAATTATTTTGTTTTTAAAATATAAAGAATACATTAATAAAATGGATTGTTTCTTAGAGTTTGTGTGTCTCTCCTATCCTATTCACATTTTGGTATTTAAAACATTTCATATGGATAAAGAGGAACCCCTTGCTTATCCTAACCCTAAGAAGGGAGATAAATATCATCCCTCTTAATATGTTCATACTGAAACCTATTTAAATGTTAAGGGGTCTCATCCTATTATGCAAAAAAAGGGTAATCAAATAAACCTTCACTAGCCCTTGATGGTACATGTATGCATGCTCAATTTGATATACCTAGGATTTATCTTTGTGAAATTCTCAAAGAAAATATCCAAACCAAGACCAAGTCAATTAATGAGTTACAAAATAAAAAGTAATCTCTGAATTCAAAGATCACCTTTTTACAAAATTAGATCTCATATACACAGAATCCACAATATGATAGTGTGAGTCATGTGTTTGCATCCTCATCCTAGAATATTTTTCCAAATAAGGTTTCTTATTCAAATTCAAAACTAAAAAAAAAGACATATAAAAAAAATAATCCAAATATTATAACAAAAATTACTAAGAGACAAAATAAAACCTTAAGGGAAATTATTCAAGACAAAGTTATAAACTTACCTCCTATACACCTTATATGAAGATCCAAATACTATTGTGAATATCATAGAATATAAAGGAACCATATAAAACATTTCCTAGATATAAATAAAATGATCCAATGAATAATTTATAATGGTGATCATGTACCTAATACCTCTCATCAAGAGACATAAAAGGTCTCAAACATTCCAAAAAGTATCGATAAAATAAAAAAAACACTAAAAAATATAGAAACCTTTTTGTCACCTATATATTTTATTAGCTCCTTGGCACTATGTGCTAGTTACATGTTAATGGATGTCATATCACTAACTTATACATGCATGTTTCATGTTTCTATTTGAGTTTGATACATGCATTTATAGATATATGATCTATTCCTATTTTAGATGTTGGGCCTTCCATTTACTCATCATATGGACATTGTGTGTAACCACCTATATGATAATGATACTTCTAGGTTATATTATTATATTATCACTCTACATATCATGTTTTTATATCATATATATATATACTTCTAAATGTGTTTATACATGATTATAGATTTCACATGGTACCTGATATGTTATACACTCGATATTTTTTGCTAACACATTTGATCCATGGGATATTATGACATTTTTATGCTAATTTCTTATGCTTTCTTTTATGAACTTACTTGACTATATTTCCTTTTTATTATAGTGTTTGAGAATTTAAATATGCTCCTTTTTTATATACCTCGTGTATATGTGTGCTTTATTTTACATCTAAATATGTCATTGCTTATTGTTTGGAAATTTGAATATGTCATTCTTGATTTTATGGATATTTGACTAAGTCATGTCCCTTCAATGGTGTGGAATTTAAATTAGCCCCTCATTTATAATCTCCTAGGACCCTTGCATGTTGACTTATTTTAAGTGTTCTTATTTATGTGCTTGTTTTCTTATTGAGCTTATACTATTACTATCTATACATTATCATGATCCTTATCATACATCTCAAGACTTCATGTGGTCACATTATTCCATGTCCTTCATTGATACATTTAACTATACATTTTCCTTCTATATGTTACATGGTTAAATTCACATATTATATAGTTCCCTTATACTTTTTAGGTTAGGCAACTACCAATTTTTATTCTTCCATCACCTCAAGAGGGGGAATATCAGTGGGGGAATTTTATTGAGACATGTTCTTCACATTTGGCATAATTTTTAGATTCAATGGGGGAATGCTTTGGAAGCATGTTATCCACACTTATTCAATATGTGATACTTATATTATATTTTAGATTCAATGGGATCATTTCATATGGGCATGGATTCCACACACTCATAGTTTTAATATTTAGTGGGGGCATACTTTAGAAGCATGTTATCCACACTTATCCATTATGCAACACCTCTAGATTATAGTCAGGGCATGATTTTGGAAACATGTTCTCCACCTTGGCACTTATTCTAGCATATTTATCCATATATAATGGAGGCATGATTTTGAATAATGATATTCACACTTACATATTTTATGAATTGGCCAAAGCACACAGTTATATAAATTTAGATCCATAATTATGGTAAAATTATGTACACTGGTACCATTATTTTACACATTTTTAGCCTGATACATATCCATGGTGCATATATTATGTACATGTGCACCTAATATCGTAAAATTAAAATTAGTTTCAAATTTCAAAACTCTTCTATGGAATATTACCATATCATGGATTTTTACATATTGATACCTAGTGTAGACTTTTAAAGACTATATTTAGCCTATCTACTACAATATTTGGTTCATTTTTGGCATGTTTGAGGTGATTAAATAACTTAATTTTTCCAAATTTTTATTTTTGACTTGATTTTATAATTTAGAATTAACAAGTTATAAGTATCATTGGGCTACATAATTGAGCTAATCTCAATTTATAAGTGCCAACTAAACTTTTTACTAAGGTTGAGGTCAAGTTCCTTATAATCTATCTATCTGTGTTTCTCTCTATTTCCTTAGATATATGTAATTTATAGATTTATATATATATTTCCTAATTTTAGTTTCAAATGTTTACTATGATACATATTTTTAAAAAACTTTACCATTAGGGAAGGTGTTTATATTGATACACATGTGTACTCTTAAACCTTTCTCTTTCAATTTAAATATTTTCAATACTTTCAATTATAGATTATATGCATTGATTATACATTATAACATGTTATGGGTTATAGGCCAGTCACCAATAAAGCACTCAAGTTTGGCTTACACAAAGATAAGGTATGTTATACACACTTAGGTACACATTCCTTTGCTTTAAACTATCAATTCCATTACTAGATTAAATGGGTGGGATAAATGTAGACACTATTTTTGAATTATATTATCATCTCATTCTTGTACTCTTAGCAAATTCAGACCTTGGTTATTTTTCTCAATTATGGACCTTTCCCACTTTTTGAAGTCTAACATCTACTCTATCTTGTTCCCCCTTGGCCTATCTCTTAGTATGAATAGTATTTTTTTGATAACCCAGACCTTATATCTTTCTTAGAATGCTTATAACCTACTTATCTTCCACATACAAATTTTGAGTCTATACCTACTTTCCTGCTCCTTAAACACTAAAGTCCATGGTAAACACTAGTGTTAATGCTAGTGTCCTAAACTAATGCAAGTGTTCAGTGCCCTAAATTCATATGATTTTCAAAATAAATGTATCATAATGGTTGACCTAAGTTATTAGATGTAAGTTATTTCTCCAAATGGATTGATATAAATACAAGATCAACCATCATTCATTCCTCACCTAGGAAAAACATATCATAACCTACAAAAGACCAAAAAAGGCCAAGGTAACTTATCAAAAGAATTTAATCAAACATTCAATTGATATGAATCATATGTAAAACACATTCACATATTTTAAGTACTAAAAGAGCAACCCAAAATCTATATTTACTAGTTTATAAACTAGGTCACTATTATACTTGTTTATCACACATTGCATGATTAAAACTCAAGCCAATTGTAAGTAATAAATACCTTAGTATGATTCCCTCTTCATAGTATTATCTATGTAAGTAACACTCATTGATATAGGGGTGTTTTAGGCCATTTCAACACTTTGTGCCCACTAACCCATTTTTACCCAAGGTCATTATGAATATGAATAACTAGGGTTTTTCAAATTCATGAAGAATGATAATCCATGACTTAGATCTTAATACACTTGAGTGAAGGCAAATTTGAACCCAAAATCATCTAACTTTTTACATCCTTTTATATTATGTATTATTTATAGGACACGTGTATCAAGTTCATACAGTGGAATTGACATAATTGTCCTAGGTTGATGTTAATATCTATGGATCTAGAAGCTTAGAATTTGATGACCATTCCAAAACCATTTTCTAGTTTTCTTCATACCCATTCTATATCTGGAACTACATTAACATTGAAATAATCTAAGTAAATTACATATTTGTCATTTATATATCTATCATAATTATATTTACTATTTCTATCATAACTCAACATGAAAAAAATCAATGTATGTTTATATTTGAGTTTAACACCAAATTATCATGTTGTATATTTGATTAGCACTCTTATTCTTAATTATATTCTATATACGCCTTTAATAAGCTATCTATGTAACCTCAACCTAGAAAATAAAACATTTTAGTTTTAAACAAGTTTGTAAATGGTTGGTCCTAACACTTGTAGAGGTAGGAAAGATCAAGACACTCTAAAAGCTCTTCAAAGGGACAAGATGGATTGTATAACTTCAAATATGATTATTTTTGATGTGGTTCAGAAATTTATATTAGATATACATAAAATGGTGAGGAAGGTTAATCTTGATGTAATAAAAGATTAAATGGATTATATGAAGGATTAGTTTTGAATTATGTAGGCTTAGTTGACCTCTATTATGACTCAACTTCCACAAAATAATATTCCACCACTCTAATTGAGTTCTCCCACACTAAACAATCATAACTCTAATATTTTTTCAAATCACATACTTCCAATAGTGAAAGTCTAAAAAATTGATTGCAAGGATCCAATAACTTGGATCAAACAAATAATAAAATTATTTGATCTACAGAAGACCCCAAGTGTGTAAAATGTGACCATAACATCTATCTATATGTAACCTAAGTGGTTAATTTGGCATACATGGTTATGTGATCAAAATAAAATTAAGGGAGATGTATTACTTAGTGTTTTAATGAGGATTTATATATGTACCATCATAATAACATCTCATAGAACTAATTTAGTTAGTTAGAAAAGATGTGATAAATATGTATTGTTAAGGATTATATTCAAAAATTACAAAATCTATCCTTACATGTTGATTACATCAATGAGAAAAACACAACTAACATGTTATTAGGGGTCTCAAAAATATCATCTAATTTTATGTTTGTATTTTTAATCTAGAATTTATTTCTAAAGCCATATCATTCATGAACTAAGTAGAGGAACAATATTAAATAAAAATAAGGGACTTTAATCATGGCCCCAAATGTAAATTTTGTCACCAAATCTTACACCCTAGAGGAGGTCATTTAAACCTCCTCCAAATTTGGGAAACATGGGAATACTTCTAGGTATGTGGGTACTATGCCCTTAACCTTTGGCATGTTTAGGGATATGTGTGGTCGACTTATGGCTTACATACCTCTTTTATATTCTCATTACATTTTTTATGTTTTTAGTTAGGTTAGCCTATAGAATAACCATGGATAAGTAGACTATATATATTAGGTAGTGGTTAGTCTTTGATCATCATATTAAATATTTTGTTATTATTTCATTATTTTGGAGGTTTCTCCCTCGAAGTGGCTTTGATATATTATCCATTATTTTTCTTTGTTGTCAATTATTATTGTGTGATCTCTCATATTTACTTATTATATGTGATATATAGTCATTTTATGCAAAAATATAAGTAATTTCATTACAAGTGGTATCAGATCTTTGATTTGGGCAAGTTTTCTATGATGTTTTTTTGGATATGGTGAAGCATGACTTCTATGAGTAGGAGCGAAAGTACGTAACTTGAAATCTAGGAAGAATTAATTTTTTTTGTCAGTGCAATATTATTTGAAATGCTTTTTTGAAAAAAAATTGAAATAAAAAGTCTAGCAAAAAATTTCCCCTTACACATTTTCAATCATTGGATTCATGTCGATAAGATGATCATAATGGTATATTCTACGGGTACACTTTTTTGGTGTCAAAATTTTTACCCTAGTGCACAAAGGCAATCATTGGATTCATCTTGGCAAGGTGATCAAAATGGTGCCATCTCTTGGTATGTTTTTTTCTAAATGAAAACCCTCCAAGGGTTTGTATATGGAAAGTACTTCTACTCAAGGAAGAAAGGGGGGAAAGAAACTCTTAAGACTCCTACTAGTGACATGGAATCTATAACTTTAGATCCATTGATTTCTCAACTTTAAGATGATATAAAGGGATTGGTATGACATGATGACTTTGTTGTAGTTCAAATTGATGTTTCAAGGATGCACAGAGAGATTAATGGGGTTCACACTTAATTACATCAGATCACTATGTAATTGGATACCCTTTCATCTCATTTATAGCCTAACAACCCTCCACTTCATCATTCGGGTCCTCTTCCTCTTGACACTAACAACTCTAATTTTGGTGTGAAACTGATCTTACCAAAAGTGGACATGTGTAAGTTTGATGGTAAATATCCTCTCACTTAGATTACCCAAATTGAGAATTTATTTGATCTGCATCAAACTTTTAGTTCTTAGAAGGTGATAGTGGTGTATCTATATCTGGAACCTACGTAGTTCATTTGGTATCACTAGTTGTGTGCTCAAAATAAAAATAATGGTGTTCTTATTACATGGTCTATTTTCATTGATGAGTTTTTGGTTCATTATTAGAATAATGTCTCTAAGAACTACTTTAGATAGTTAGCCAGATTATGACAAATAAGAACTGTGAAGGATTATATTCTTAAATTTTAGAATATATCTTATGAGTGGAAGACATCACTAAGGAAAATTTGACTGATATTTTTTTGGGTGGCCTCAAAGATGACATCTAATTGGAGGTTTGAATGTTTAACCTAGAATTTGTATCATAATATATTCCACATGCATGCATGGTAAAAGAAAAAGATATGGTCAAATGGAAATATTTCACTACTAGTCATGATCACACCTTTCCAACACCATCATTTCCTCAACCCACTAGATTGACACCTCAAAAAATTGAGGGGAAGTGAGCCAAAGGGTTGTGTTATGGTTATGATATCAAATGGAGTAAAGATCATCATTTTGCTAAAAATAAGTTGCTTTACATAGAAGGTACCAATGAGGATGACAATGATGAGGAGGCAATTGACAAGGATTACTAAGGTCCCAAAGAGGAATCTAAAGACTCTCAACCTATTATTTCTTGTCATTCCCTTTCAAGTATTAGTACTCCCTAAACTATTAAGGTGGTAGGTTTCCTATAGAAATAGAAGGTCATTATATTGATTGATTTTGGGAGCACACACAACTTCATTAATAGTAAGTTGGTTACTCATTTGAACTATTTCATTTATCTTGACCCATAATTTTAGTTCATGATTGTAGATAGTGGTAGTATTTATTTCACTAAATTTTATTTATTTCAAGTCTAAATAAAAATAGAGAAGAATAGGGATAAGTTATTAGAATAAACCTGGATTGGTTTGCACACTGTATCTAGACATTATGAGCACTCATCTTTGGTTATGGAGGACTACCTGCAAGTAAGAAAGCACTAACACAAAATGTATATTAGTATATATATGAGTGGGTTTCCACACTACGTGTTTGTTCTAGGAAGTGTCAAACTTCCTTAGAGACTATAGTCCACTTTTGAGAGATAAAAGAGTAATAAATAACCAAGAGAGAGTAAAAAAGAGATAATGTTACCATTATTCACAACCTGAGTGTAGTAGATAATAATAGAGTGTAGGTGGTATATTTAGTTTGTATTTTGGAATTTATTTGGGCAGGTTTTAGAAGGGTTACTATAAATCCACATTTGTCAATATCAGTTTGGCTACTGAGGTCGATAGTAAAAGTGACCGATATTGGTTATTCTACTGAGGTCGATGAGGAAGTGTGACTGATATCGATTAGGCTGCCAAGGTCAGTAGGGGAAATAATTTCCTAAGAGCTTGAAAAAGGCCTTTTTGGGTCTAATAAATGGTTTTGGTCAGGTCTAGAAGGTTGGGGGAGAGTTTTGAAAGAGAGAGTATTGTTTAGATGGATCTAGTTAGAGGTTTGGTGTGTTAGAACAAGGGGAAACAAGTGGGGATGATTTATAACTCCTTCATGGGGGTTCAGTTAGGAATTTGTAAATAAATGAATAGTAGATATAAAGTGATTGCAAAGTAAATGTTTAAATACTTATAAAAGAAGTGATGTACTTAGTTGCAAAGGTGATTAAATGATAAGTGCCAAATGGATGGCTCCTATTAGGCTTGCCAAACTAATGCCTTGAATAGATAAAATAAGTAGGTATTGATAGTTCTCAAGATCTTGTTTCCTAATTTGGGTTGACTTATACAATGTAACAGTAAGCCAAGATGTCAAAAGTTGAATGCCAAAACCCTGTATGCAAATAAGAATGAGTTTTTTAGATTTTTGCTAACCTAAACATCAATTTGTAGTTTGGCTTATATAACTAACATCGATGATCCTAAAAATGTCAGTCATGGGTTGATTGATGTCGATGACATGAGAATAGGTAAAATTACTATTTTTAACCTATTTTCTATTTTTTCTCATGCCAAGTGTGGTATCCATTACAAAATGGTAGAAATGGGAGGTTAAGAAGGACATGGTTGGTTAGGAATTTATTTTTGAGGTGATAACAAGTCATGGGTAGTTAAGATAAGGGGACTAAGTCTTGACATGACTCATCAAATGAGAATTATTCTTAGGATGAGGTGGCCAACTAAGGTGGCATAAGGGGTTTTTAATTAACTTAATTAAATATTTTAAATTAATTAAATGTGTGAGGGGTAAAAACATGGGTTAGGGAGGCTAATTATTATTATTGAAAAGGGGCTCAAGGGGGGTTTTGACACAGTGAGTTACGCATGTGTGTGACATAATTTTGGTGTCTACACTATTAGTTGCTTAAGAAGATGTCATAGTATTAAGTTGGCCATGGGAGACTATTTGTTGGATTCTTCTATGTTTTTTATTCCTATGGGGGGATTTGAAATTATTTTGGGAGTACAGTGGCTCACCACTTTAGGCACTATCGAGATGAATTTCTAAGAATTATTCATGCACTTTCATTATGAGGGAAGGATATTTGAGCTAAAGTGATTAAGGGATAAATCTCCATAACTTGTTAGCTCCCATAAAATGACAAAGATTATTTATAAGGGTGTTAAAGGATTTTTAACTCACTTGTTTTGCATGGAATTCTAGCCAACTCAACCATCTACACCTCCTACTATGCAACAAGTGAATGATGCCCATTCAATTATTTTTGGTGACATGTTGAAAGGACTTCCACCTAGCTGCATGCATGATCATGCTATCAAACTTATTCTTGGTAGTACACCACCTAATATCAAGCCATACAGGGATCCTTATGCTTAGAAAAGTGAGATTGAAAACATGATACAGGATATGTTGGATGCAAAAATCATTCACCCCAGTGAAATCAAATATTCTTTGCTAGTTATCATGGTGAGAAAGAAAGATGACACTTGGAGGATGTGCCTTAACTATAAATAACTCCACAAGTACACTATTTTAATCATATAAAATGTGAAATTAGATGTCTTAGGTATGACTAATATCACCCAATCTATAGGTCTTCTTTCTTGCTCACTCAACTCTTTTTGTCTAGACTTTCACTGATTCCCAGTCAACCATAGCTTCCTATACTTAGCTTTTTAGGACCCAAGCAACCTTCCCAGACCTAGATCTATCCCTTTAGGGCTCATATTCCTAGGAAAACAATGCCAAATTTGGATAGGAGAGCCAAAATTTAAGAATGTCATATTTTTGGTGTTGTTGTCCAAGTTTACCTTAACACTAAATGGTTAGATTTTCTTGATTCCTTATCTTTTTCCCTATCAACCTAATACAATCTCATCTAACCCATGATCATTTGTTTCCCTATAAAATTCCATTAAATGTCCATTTATAAGGGTTGGAACTCATTCACATGAAAGAATAAATAATACAAGTAAGTACACTCAAGCACTCTTCCCTATTCTCTGCATACAACCTTCCAAAACTAATTCAAACCTATTCAAAAACTCATACTAGTCCCTAGTCATCAAAGTACATTCCAATTTTGCATCTATTTACATACATCACATAATTTCACCAAGAACTTCAAAATAAAATAACTACATTGACTTGATCCCTCTTTGGAGTATTGGTATGCAGGTAGCATGCCCACACATGGGGTGTGAAGTGCATCCAACATATCCTTTACACACTAACCCCTTTTCTCTTTACCAAGTTTGTTATTCAAGTTCAAGTACTAAGAGCTCCTAAGGGTTTTGAATATTAAATTAGACACATAGTGAGATTAATATAGAATTAATATTTGAAATTTCACTACTAGGGTGTTACAAGCCTATCAAATAAAACCCAAAAAAACTAGACCACCAAGACAAAAGCACAGAAGTGGACAACAGCATCAAAAGCGGATAATAGATCCAAAAAGTGGACTAAAAAACCTATTATTAGGGTGTCCTAATTTTTTCACTCTTATCCAATCTATAAATAAAGTTCTAGGTCCTATTTATGATAGTTTACCATCCCTACACAGTAATTTCTAGATCTTGAATCATCTGTTTTGACCCAAAATAAGATAAGTTTGATTTCTCTACACTTATTGCTATTTTTAGAAAAGATAAAATACATATCTATTTGAAAAAATTAATAAGATAATTAAGATACATTAATTATTGATTTACATTTACTCAGACCTTTATTTTCTTAGGAATTAAACACCTAATTTATAAAAAGAATAAAAGTTTTGATGAACCTGACTTACTTCAAATTTTCACATAAAACCCCTAGAAACCCTAGGGATAATTATTTTTTATTTTTTGAAATATTTCATAATTTTTACTAAATTTAAAAATTAAAAAATTACAAATTAATTGAAATATTTTCAATAAATTCACCAAACCCCTAGTTTGCACATACTAGGTTATATTTGCATACAAATACTTTCAAACCACGAGGAAAAATATATTGTTAATTTTAGAAAAATTTCTAGATTTTTCCTAAATTTTTCAAGCTAAATTCTACAAATTCATAGAAAATTTTTCAAATTATTGCATTAATTTTTTTTTAAAAATCATTCAAAACCCTAGTTACATCAACTAGTTCCCATCTATTTTTCCAAGTTTTATCAATTATTTTCTGCATTTTTAAAGTTGAAAATCTAATTAAAAAATCAATTTAAAATTCAAAATTCCATATTATTTTACAAATAATATTTCTAAAAAATCCCAAGTTTCATGTACTAGCTCCTTTTTGCTTGTTGAGGTATCACCTTACATCTATAGTCAAATTGCAAAAATGATGCTCATTTATTTACAAACTTTTCTTACATTTATTGAAAATAATAAAGAAACCATAATGGGCCCTATAATATACATTAATGATGAGTTATATCATATGTTAGTAAAAAAATTCATCATTTGCATTTCCTGTTTATGTTTCATTATATGGGATGATATTACAAAATTCATTGCCAAACATGCACAAGATTCCAAAATTATTTTTGCATATTCTCTTTCACTCATATAGAACAATTACCAACTACATTTGGATAAACACATTAATAATTCCATGTTTAATATAAAAAATTTATACTCCTTTATGCAAAAATTCTTATTCTTTATCCTTTGCTCTCTATTCCTTATATGGAAAATTCCTCAATTTTATCAAGCTAAAAGCATTCAAAATGTCATTTTGCATATCAAAAGTTTATATGCCTTTATGCACAAATCCATGCTCTCAACCTTTGATTTTTATCTCTTGTGATCAAAAATTTTCAATTTTATCATGTTAAACACATTAGAAGTGTCATGATTCAACTCAAAGTTCTTTATGCATCAATGTACAATTCCATACTCTTTATCCCTTGTCTATTATCTCACATGTGGAATGTTATTTATAATAATATTGTTATACATGGTTTCTAATTAAATGTATCTAACTCTTTGGTTACTTTTAAGTATCTACCTATCACTACTAGACACAAGCAAACACTAGCAATTATATCTATCCCTCCTCACTTCAGACTTGGTTCATCTAGTTTTTATCCCGTACCTACTACCAACTCTATGCCTATATTAGATCATGTGGTACATGTTATCACCCAAGTTTTAAAATATAGGTAGGTTGATTACACCCATGGTTATATCTTTGTCACTCAGGTTAAGACCTATTTTGATATAGTTTTAGCTCCTACACCTATTGCAATTCTTTCTCCAATCTAGACTCAAACACAATTAAGACATTCATTACCAACACAAAGAATTAATAAATCTCCATAGAGGCCTCTTTTAAAGTAACTACAAATTTAGGATTCTAGATAGCTTCTAGTTATAGTATTCACACCTAAAGCAATTTCTTTGAGATCTCATACATCTACACATAGAGAACATGTTCAGAGAGCTTTTCCTACCACTAGATTGGTCCCTAAGATCCCTATAGTTTCATTCACTTCTCATAGTTACAAGGGGGCCCCACATCTGGTTTCCACTATAGATATTTTAGAGCATCCACAACATATATATCTTTAAAAGCCACAATCTCAACATATCCATCATTCTTCATGATTATGCACAATCCTTCTTCTTTATACAAGATAAAATGATAAGGAGTCTCCCATGAGACTCATCGGTTAGTATTATTTCTTCATAGTTTTACTTGTACATAGCTTTCCTTTTTCTTAATTGTACATAGTCTCTCTTACTTGATTGTACATAGTTCAAAATTCCAAAATATAAAAATAATTAAAAAAATCAAAATATAAAAACATTCAAATATATCAACAATACCAAAAACATTTCGATTGTATGCATCATCCATGCTTTACATTGATACTATCATGCTCGGACTTACATTTTTTATTTCATGCTACTATATGTCAATTTATCTACATCACTATGCTTCACTTGATCTTCTTTGAGTGTGTATAGTGACATCTATCTAATCTATTACTTCACTTTACCCATCGAGCGGACATTCCTACTTCTACATTTGAGACAAACATCAATATACATACCCACTAGGGACATCTTACACATGACTACACCATCCAAGTTATGTCATTCCTACACTACACACTAAGTTATCAGGTTGATCTACATTACTCTATAGCTTACATATAATACTATATTGACATTTCACTAGTATCTAGAACTTGTATATTTATTAGCATATACCTAGTCTTGTACTACACATGCTTTGCATACTTTCACATTTATTTTGATTAGTTAGATGTGTTTGTATCATCTAGTTATTACATGATTTCTCTACTTTATTATTGTAGCTTATATGATTACATTTCTAATTCCTATTTGTCTTTTGTTTATGCCTTAAAACATTTGACAATGTCCTTTGCTTCTTTTTCATGTGTGTGCCTTAGGATATTTGCCAATGCCCTTTGTTTGTACTCCTCTATGTGCTTATGGCTTGTGTGTCAACTTTTCTTGTTCACTTATATGTGTATTTGGCATTTGAACATGCCTTCTATCCTTGTCTTCTAGTTTGAGTGACATGTGTCCATGTCCCTTATTTGCATAGCCCCTTGGCCACCCTTGTATGCTTCTTGATTCTTTCTTCATATGTTTGTTTGCTTGTTTGCTCCTCACTATGTGCAATTCCATGATGGACATCATGATCCATCTCTCCTTACTAACAACTAACAAACAATATCTATCATTATTAGTTTAGTGTAGTATCATTCACATGCTCTTACATTGTTATATCTATCTAGGAATACCCTTGATCTAACAATCTCTCAATACAAATATTACTATATCTTGAAATATCTTGTCAAATATTCAATGTTATATCTTGCATCTATATAGTTTAACACACTTGTAGGACTATTTTCTTCTAAGGTCAATCATTGTAGGTTCATTATTCATACCCTTAAAAGAGGGGCATCAAGTAGGGGCTTTGTCATAGAGATAAAACCTCCTATCAATCAAAATAGTATCATTCAAAACAATCAGTATAGTTTTCTTAGATACAAGGGGTTATCATGCACAGCATGATGGTTCTCACTTTTAGTTTATATTGGGTAGTTGGCATAACTTCTAGATTAGAATCTATGTTCCAGACATTAGTGATTGGGGGAAATTTTCATGGCACATTGATCTTATTTTTGTTTCTAAGTTTATTTTATTCAAGGATTTCTCAGTAGTTGTGTGCCTTAATCCATCTATAGGTGGTTGGCATCACATTCAAGTTAAAATTTCATACAAGTTTAGCTTTTGAAGTACCCTAGTTCTTGAGTCAGCTTTCATATTAGACTAGTACATTAGTTTTAGAGTGGCTTTCATACAAGCCTAATCTCTATCTTTTGAAATGGCCAAGAGTAACCTAGTTTCAAGCACATATTTATCTATCCATGCCACAGTGTCAAATTTATAGCACATTCATGGGCTCTATGAGCCATCTCATATGACACCTATTTTATACTGATATCACTTCATAACTTCACTTTATGGGGTAAAGATGGAACCAAAGGGCCAACCTTTATATTTTTGATCCACCTACTCAGATGGATTAGACACACAGTCCAAACATCAATTAGCACACGCATGATTTGTTAACATCACTTAGTTGGTGATGATGGAGCCTAAGTTCTAACCTTTGCATTCTTGAGTCACATTTTATGGAATTGAGCACTCAGCTCCATTTTCAATATTACTCTTTATTTAACACATACTCAGCATAATCTAGCATCATAATAGGTTTTGTATTGGTTCACGTACTTGGTGAGGTGTATTCATTCCACTCTCTTCCTTTACTTAGTTTTTGTACATTCTTATTTTAGATATAGTGTATCTAGTAAGAACTAATCTATTTCATGTTTTTAGTTGTAGATTTACACATCATAGTGTGTTCTCTCTATGCACATATAGCATCACACATCTTCATGAGCTTTTCCCTTATAGGTAAATTTAGGTATGCTTTCTATTTTTTCCTTTATCCTAGTATTTTTTTATTTCATCACTAGAATAAAGGGAGGTAAGTGTAATCATAGAAAATGCAAAATTGGATGACTTAGGTATGACTAATAGCACCCAACCTATAGGTCCTCTTTCTTTCTCACTCAACCCTTCTCGGCTAGACTTTCACTAATTCCCAATCACTTGTAGCTTCCCATACTTAGATTTTTAGGACCTAGGTAGCCCTCTCAGACCCAGATCCATCCCCCTAGGGCTCATCCTCTTAGGACAATAGTGCCCAATTTAGACAAGAGAACTAAAATTTAGAGGTGTCTTATTTTTAACACTATTGTCTAAGTTCATTTTAGAATCAAATGGTCAAAATTTTTGATTACTTATCTTTTTCCTTGCCAGCCTAATACAAGCTCATCTAACCCATAATCATCTATTTCCCTATAAAAGGCCATTTAATGTCCATTTATAAGGGTTGACACTCATTTATAGGAAATAAGTAAGAATACAAGCAAGTACACTCAAGCACTCTTACCTATTCTTTGCATACAGCCTTCCAAAACTAATTCAAGCCTATTTAAGCACTTGTACCAATACTTAGTCATCCAAAGTACATACTAGTTTCACATCTAGTTGTATACATCACACAATTGCACTAAGCACTTCAAAATGGGAGAACTACATTAGCTTGATCCTTATTCAAAGTATTGGTATGTAGGAAGCATGCCCACACAAGGAGTGTTAAGTGCATCCAACGTACCCTTTACACACTAACCCCTTCTCTCTTTACCAAGTTTGTTATTCAAGTTTAATTTCCAAGAAACCTTAAGGGTTTTGAATATTAAATTAAACACATAGTTAGCTCTACACAAAATTAGGCTTTGATATTTCATTTCTAGGGTATTATACGCCTACCAAATAAAACCTAAAAAAATTAGACCACCAAGACAATAGCACCGAAAGTGGAAAATAGTACTGAAAGTGGACAATAGCTCCAAAAAGTGGACTATAATGCCAAGTAGTAGGGTGTTCTAAGTTCAGCACTCCTATTTAATCTAGAAATAAAGTTCTAGGTCTTGTTTACAATGGTCTACCATCCCTGCATAGTGATTTCTAGAGATTTAATCATTAGTTTCAACCTAGAATAAGCTAAGTTTGATTTCTCTACACTTCTTACTATTTTTAGAAAAGATAAAATACATATCTATTTGTAAAAATTAGTAGGCTAATTAAGAAACATTAATTACTAATTTATATTTACTCATACCTTTATTTACATAGGAATTAAACACCTAATTCCCAAAAAGAATAAAACAATTATCAAATATAAGTTTCCTATTCCTATCATTGATGATTTTCTAGATGAATTAAATGGTTCTCTTTATTTTACCAAGTTAGAACTGTATTCCAGGTAACATAAAATCTAGATCTATGATATAGACATACTCAAAATAGCTTTCAAGACTCATGAGGGCCATTATGAGTTGATGGTTATGCCTTTTGGTCTAAAAAAATCACCATCCACCTTTTAGAGTTTGATAAATTATATTTTTAGGCCATTTTTGAGGAAATTTTTTTTGGAATTTTTTTACGATATCTTCATTTATAATAAAAATTGGGAAGACCATTTGCACCATGTGAAATAGGTACTCTTAATTCTGAAACAACATAATTTATATGTCAAACCTTCCAAATATACTTTTGGAGCTTGTTAGATTGAGTATTTGGGTCATCTGGTTTCACATGGAGTTAAAGTGGATCTTAAAAAAATCCAAGCAATGGTGGACTAGATGATTCCTAACACACTCAAGCAACTAAGGGGATTTATGGGGCTAACTATTTACTATCATAGGTTTGTAAAAAATTATGGTAGTAATGCAGCCCCACTCACCTCTTTATTGGAGAAAGACTCTTTTTAGTGGATTGATATAGCTGCCAGGGCATTTGAACAATTGAAATTGGCTATGTGCACCACTCCATTATTGGCCACTCTTGATTTTTCCAAGACTTTTGTGGTTGAATGTGATGCATCTAGGTATGGTAAGGGTGTTTTACTCATGTAATAATGCAAACCACTTGCATTTGGAAGTCACCAACTGAAGGGTAAAAATTATCACAGGCCCATCTATGAGAAGGAAATGATGGCCATTTTTCATGTAGTCAAATAATAGAGACCTTATTTGATGGGTCATCACTTTCAAGTAAATACTAATAATTATAGTCTCAAATATTTTTTGGAACAATGGTTTTCATCTAAATAACAACAAAAATGGGTAACTAAGATGTAAGGCTATGATTTTGAAATAGTTTACAAGAAAGGCAAGGACAATGTAGTGGTAGATGCACTATCTAGGAAGGATGAATTAGTTGAGGCATTATTGTGTGATATGACCATTTTTTAGGTAGATTGGCTAGAGGAAGCATGATTATAATGGGAAAATGATAGTGTTACCCATGATTTGATTTAGAATCTTTAGCAAGGTTTGGGTGGATTTGATAAATTCACATGGAAGGGTGATGCATTATGGTATAAAGATAGATTATACCTATGTAAGAATTATTTTCTTAATCACAAAATCTCTTAGGAACTTCATGCAACTCCAATTGGTGGTCATTCAATTTTTTTAAAACCTATCATAGAATCAAGCAGGGTTTTTTGGGTAAGAACTCAAGGGGGATGTCCAAAAATATGTGGTTGAATGTATGACTTATCAACAAAATAAAGGATAAACCATCAAAAACCCAGGTCTATTACATCATTTATCTATCCCTAGCCAACATTTAGAAGTGTCTATGGATTTCATTATAGGGTTACCATGATCTGATTGTCAAAATGTTATTATGGCTATGGTGGATCATCTCAGTAAGTATGCTCATTTTTATTCTTTATAATAGTCATTTGTTTCTAGTAAAGTAGATTCTACTTTTCTCAATATAGTTAATAAATTACATGGTACCCATAAGACCATTGTGAGATGTGATAGAGATCCCATTTTTAATGGTAATTTTTGGATCAAGTTATTTGTATGTTTGGGTACTCATTTGGTTAGTTCATTCTATCATCCTCAATTAGATGGAAAATTTGAGGTAGTCAATAAATATTTGAAAGGATATATCTATTGTTTTGTTTTTGATAAATAGGATAAATGCATTTATTGGTTTCCACTTGTTGAAAGTTAGTATAATACTTCTATTCATAGTTACTCCAAAATGTATCTTTTTGTGGCACTATATGGATACCACCTCCATCCATCACTTCAACCTTGAAGGTCCATCCTAAGTTTCATTTATTTTAATAACATATTCACCATCAATAATAGGTCCTTTCAAGTTTACGTGAAAATCTAGCCATGGCCCAAAATTGTATGAAGTAGTAGACAGATCAACACAATAGTGAGAGGCATTTTGACATTAGTGATTAGGTCTTTATTTACTTGAATATATATATAATTAAATGTCCTTGAAGAAACAATAAAATGATAACAAGTTGTCTCTTAAGTATTATGGACTTTATCAAATCTTGAAAAAAATTTGGTAGTGTGTCCTACAAGTTAGAGTTTCCTTCCTCCACTTGCATACATATAGTATTTCATGTATCCTTCATGAAGAAAGTCATTGGACATAGAGTTGTTATTCAAACTAATTTACCAAAATTAAATGAGGAAGGAAAAGTTATTCTTAATCTTGATATGATCCTTCAAATGTGCACTAAGTAGTTGTGGTTTATAATGATTAAGGAGTACCTGCATCAAATAGAAGAATCTACCTTGTGAAGATGCCACTTGGGAGGATGAATCTTTTATGCAACAACATTCAGAGTTGACTCAACATTAAGGAAATCATTATTTTTAAGGGGAGGATAATGTTACACCCTTAACATTTGGTATGTCTAGGGATATGTTTGTCTAACTTGTGGCTTATATACCTCTTTTATATTCTCATTACATTTCTCTATGTTCTTAGTTAGGTCAGCCTATGGAATAACCATGGCTAAGTATAAGTAGACTATATATAGGAGGTAGTGGTTAGTATTTGATCATCGTAATAAGTATTATTCTCTTATTAAATTATTTTTGAGGTTTCCCCCTTGAAATGGCTTTGTTATATTATCAAGTATTATGATCTACTGTCAATTATTGTTATGTGATCTCTCATATTTACTTATTCTATGTGATATATAACCATTTTGTGTGAACATCTAAGTAATTTGGTATGATCCAAACTTATAATAATTGGAAAATATGTATAATATAATGTATATCAACACAAAAAAATAGCTATTGGTGGACCAAGATGTCTAAATATTCAATATATGCATAAATAGAATACCCTTAAGGTAGGGCAACACCATACAATATTCCTTTAAGAAGGAATAAATCCACAGTGTCTCTTTGAGGGGACAACCTCCAATATCCTATTAAAATATAAGACTCAATGCTTACTTGTATCTTCTACAATGATCATCCTCTCCTTTATATATACCTCTATCTAACTAACAATGGATGGGTAATCCCTAATCCCAATGTAGGCCAACCATTACCCAAAGCACTAATTCCACAAGTTACTCTATTATCCTAATATATTGGACCCATATAACTAACTAAAGATATTTGTACCACATTTTAGTATCTCCATCAACCCATATACATTAATATATCATATACATAGGTACATAGCATTCCTTCCCTCCTTGTCATGTTTCATCCCCAAAACATAAGAAGAAACCAAATATTGAGTGTGCTTCAAATCATTGTACACTTGTCTCCAATCTCGATCATCTATCCATCCATATGTGATCTTGGCAAGTGATATCTCTCCAAGCTTGTTTCCAAATTCCATTGTGCTCCTCTTATTCCATTCATGATCATAACTATACTATTTTGGTGTCCATGTATAATTATTCCTCTTTTGATTCCATATACCATATACTTTTGCACTACTTTAATTCCATCCATGACCATAGTAGGTATTCTTCTATGCATATTCATAGTGATTTCCCCATTCATTCCATGTTCCATAGCCTACTATGTTTTTTTATTCCATAACTAACCATAGTATTTCTTCTTTGGCTTACATGCATAGCCACAGTGATTGGAAATCTAGTTTCCTATATAGCCAAATGATTGTTATTATGACACTTCCTCACCTAGCCACATGATTATTTCCTCTCATTATGATGTGGATGTCTATATACCTCAAATATTTCTAATATGTTGACATTATCCATCTTTTCTTCTACCTCTTGAGTAGATGAAGTGTTCATTTTTGATTATAGTGTGTCTTTATCTATGTCATTTGAATCTTCCTCATGCTCTTCACCACCTATTTCAATCTCATCCTCATGATCTACCTTGACTTTTATTGGTGCCTTTCCCACCATGATATCCTATAAAGTGAACTTAATTTTCCTATACCAAAACTTCATGAACTTCTTCTGAACATTAATATTGATTATTCCCAGAGTTTCTAACCATGGATATCCAAGAACTATATCCACATCATCCATATCTAAAGCATAACAATATGAATGCAAAAAATATTTTTCCATAATGAGTTTCAACTATTCAAACATTGTAATATTCTTACCATCTACTTGAACCTCCTTGATATTCTTTGCTTAAACATTTAGATGCTTGGCCACATTCATATTGATGAAGTTATACTTGTTGGTAGGGTTTATGGACACAACAACCTTCTTCTTTTGAATGCATCCATGAAATTGAAAAATTGACTTGGATTCATTTGAATCCAAATTATTTTTACCCTTATCATCCAATTCTTCTTTTTCCTCTTTGAGATCCTCTACCTCTCCTTCTGCACCATCTGTACTTTCCTCATTATCATTATGTTGTATTCCTTCATCATCATCACTTGCATGTTCTTCATCATTATCATTATTTTTTATAATAATTTTTATTATTCATCATCTTCATTATCTTCTTCATTACCATAATTATTTTTCCCTCTTATTCATCCTCTTTTTCTTTTATTTCCATTGATCTAGGAAGACCTATTCCATTTCTTCGCATGAAGAATACCTTTGTATGAAGCTCAACTGATTAAACCAATGTTATGCAGGACCAAACAAAGAAAGATACAAACATGTTTTCCACAAATAATATTTAGTATTATTCTCCTTAAAAAGGATCCACCATTCTCTAGCATCAATATCATCCTCCCTTGAAAATACTTGTAACTTCATGATCCACATAAAAAAACTAGGGTTAATGAAATACCTTAAAATTTTGATAAATCATTATAAAATGATCTAAATAATCCCAAATTTTTAATTTATCTTATCCTTATGATAGTGTAAATTTAATAAAAATTGTGTGAAATAATTCCACAAATTTTGGCCTATAGAGTGAATATATGAAAAACCATAAATTTGAAATTACTAACACCAAACATATCACACAACTCTAAAATTTTTTCCATAGTTTTATTATATTGTGATAGAACATCAGTAAAAATTTCACATAAAAATTACTTATATTTTATAATATATGATAAAATTATTACAAAACCTAAAATATGAATAAGTCCCTCAAAATAGATAATAAAGGTTCTATTTTATTTTTTAGACTTCCTTGAAATATTATTCATATCCAATAAAAATATTGGGCAAAAAATTTCAATGGATTCAAAGATGTTGATGATTCAAAAAAACTAGGGTTTCACTCCACACAAATTGCCCAAATTGAAGCTCTGATACCACTTGGTATGATCCATACTTATAATAATTATAAAACATATATAATATGATGTATATCAATACAACATAATTGATATTGATGGACCAAGATGTCCAAATATTCAATATATTCAGAAATAGAATACCCTTAAGGTAGGACAACACCATATAATACTCCTTTAAGAAGGAATAACTCCACAATATCTCTTTGAGGGGATAACCTCCAATATCCTCTTATAATATAATAATAAATTCTTTCTGTCCTCTTCAATGATAATCATCTCCTTTATATAGACCTCTATCTAGCTAATAATGGATGGGTAACCTCCTAATCCCAATGTAGGTCGACCATTACCTAATGCACTAATTCCACAAGTTACTCCATTATCATAATATATTAGACCCATATAACTAAATAATGGGATGTGTGCCACATGTTATCATCTCCATCAACCCATATACATTAATATATCATATCCTTAGGTACATAGCATTCAATGTTTTAATGAGGATTTACATAATTACATAGTCATTGTTAGTGTTTTAATGAGGATTTAGATATTTACTTAGGTACATAGGTAAATAGGTAAGGGAGATATTATTAATTAGTGTTTTAAATAGGTTTTACATATGTAATATCATAATAACATCTCATTAAACTAATTTAGTTAGTTATAAAAGGTGTGATAAATATGTATTGTTAGGGATTATATTCAATAATTCAAAAATTTATCCTTACATGTGGATTACATCAATGAGAAAAACATGACTGACATGTTACTGGGGGCCTCAAAAATATCATCTAACTTGATGTTTGTATGTTTAATCTAGCATCTATTTCTAAAGCCATGTCATTCATGTACCAAGTAGAGGAACAATATTTAATAAAAAGAAGGGATTTTAATCATGGCCTCAAATGTAATTTTTGTCACTAAATATTATACCCTAGAAGATGTTTTTCATGCCTCCTCCAAATTTTGGAAACATGGGAATACTTATAGGTTTGTGGTTTTACCTATAGTAGAAGTAGACCTTGAGGTTTATAGGCTAGCTCCCTGAATTTACCTTGAAATGTCTATCACCTAAGTAACTAATTGCTTGTTGGAAAAAGGATACAAGTTTTCATGAAATGAAATTAATCTAAGGGGGTGATACATTAGAATTATTTCCATAATACCATCATACTTATTTCACTAAGAAACAAGACCTACAAACTAGCCTCATAGTCCTAAGATGTTCTAACATAAGTGTTTCAATATATAGGTGATATGCATGAGACAACACAAGGCATGTAAAATAGAGGTCATATTACACATTCTAATGATGATTGTGTACTTTAAATGATCCTAACACATTCACTACACTCTATATGACTTGTTAGAATAGGAACTCTTGCATAAACATGAAATGATAAGGAGAAGCAAAGATAGAAGATTATCACTTAACATCACCATACATAACTTTACACACTTAGACAAAATGTTCATGAACTCAAAAATAGATTTAATTTATTATTCAAAGTCAAAGTACAACATCAATCCAGTAGGGCTTTACCATGCATGGAGTTGAATTATCCTACAAGAGACAAAGTAGCTAGTACTTATAGAATTAGAGAGAGGAGAGAAGATAATGAAGTCTAAGAGTCATTAGAACAAGTGTCAAGCTGAGAGGAGGATTTACATATACATTATAATGGAATGTGGAATAGACCATGCAAGGTATCATAGGACAAATTTCCCTCAAAGCATGAAACTCATTGAAAATGGTGTAGGACTCTTCAATTACATACTCAAAAAACTACCTTCATCATTTGGCCCTATTAAAATGCTCCAAAATAGACTAGTGATAGATGAGATGATTGAAATTAGAGGGAGGTGTTATAAACAAGAACCAACATGAATTGGTGGTGTCCCTAATCATCAAGATTCTTCTATCCAAGTGTTCTCACTACCTATAGTCACAATCACTCCTCTTTCACTCACCCTTCACACTTGGCATCAAAGTAGTTTTCATTTTTCCAAACTAGTCCATAAAAGTGAGTACATGGCACTTTTCAAGAGACCTCATGCCTTTAGATTCATCAGTTAGACCTTAAAAGGCCTCCCACTTGAATTTTTAACCTTATCACTAACTTGTTCATTACGCTAGGTTGGATTGGCTGAGATGAAGGTGTTAGCATAGGTACTTGTGATCTTATGTAATGAAATAAATAGACATTATAGGTTGACTTATGTCCCAATATATCTCCCAAAATGATCTTCATTTCTTTAAACCCTAATGTACCCTCAAAATACACAAATCTAATAATAGAATTTCTTTAGTACCTTATCCATACAAATAGGGTATAACTCAACTAAGTGGAAAGGAACCTTAGATAATCCTCTACAATATCAAAAAATTCATAATCATTTTATCCCTCTTGGATTCCTCTCATTCTTCATTTTCCTCATCGGGTCACTACCAAGGGTTTTGGAGGGTTTAGAGACATTTTGTCTCTTAAGGATTATTCATATAATCTTGATGTCCAATCTTGTGACTAATTCCACTAAAACCTTTCTCGTTACCCTTCTCAACATATCCCAACTCCTTAGATGCCCATGTTGTACGTTTATATAGTTACAAGTCTTCAAAGTTTGCCTTTTGAGTCTTTTCATGCATTCTACATAGGCTTGAGTTGGTCTAAGCCATGAAATGGCCTCCTTGTTAGTTTATCTACATTAAAAAATTTAAAAAACACCTTATTACTCCCCATTTATATTTTCCAATTATTTTTAATGGTCATATTATGTTATAAATTAAGTTTGAACTCCTTTTAGGCATTAGGCCTAGTGGGCTTTAACTGCAACCATGTGGGTTTGGACCACCCTATTGAGATTATAACACTTTTTTATTTCATTTAATGTTTTTACATGCCTCATAAAACTTTATATATCTCCTTAAAAAATTTTATAAGTTTACAACTCCTTTCCTTACCATTTTCTTGGTAGACCTGGAGATTTTACACTTTGGGAGTGCCTTCTATCTGAGATAGAAAAAAGGGAATCTACCCTATTATAATAAATAAAATGGGTGTATTATGGGATTATCCAGGTCTTAGGTAAATTATATGTAATATTTTATGGTTTTATCATAGCATTAGATCTTTTAATTCCTTAAAACGTTGAAGGTAGACTATATATCATATTGACTGTGCATGGTGTCCAATATGACTGTAGATTATATTATATGAAAATTATATATGATTTATTTCCACTATATGAGAGTATATTTATATATATACTCTCATTTTTCATGTGTTCTCATTCATATCACACTTCACCACTTTTCCAAATCCTCTATTGCATACCCTTCAGTTGACTAGCCTAGTTGACAATCAATTGTGATTTCACTTTCTTGCTTTGAAAGAGGTGCCTATAGGTGAGAATTAATATGTTTAAGGCATATTAATTACCATAATACTATATTTAATTCATTAATTTAACTTCATGGTTAGACTTTTCTACACCATGTCCTGAGGTTAGACCATCATCAAGACTGGTTATGCTACAGTCTACTATAGTTAACTATTTTGGAGCAAAATAGGGGTCCTTTAGGTGTGTTTAAACCCTTAAAATATATTCCACATGGTCTAATATAATTTCTAGGTATTTTTAGGAATTTTTCAACACTAAAATTATTTATTCTTATATATTTCCATAACTAAGTCTATATCATAAGACTTTAGATACCTACAGTCAACTATAGGTAGCCTTTTTGAGTAAAACTACACTTGTAGGTGTATATATAGGTCAAAACCTAGTAATCCAACCCTCCCCAATGTTATTTGGATATTTGGTGTGTATCTAAACTCAAAAATACCACTTAACATGGATTAATTATTCTATACTTCTACTTTGGGATGCAAAGCTACTTGAGAGTTCAAAACTATTGAAAAGACTGAAAAGTTGTAGTGAATAATTTCATGATTTGGAAGCCTCTTAATCATCCCATATTGAAACCAAATTTTCCCTTCCTTTGATCAATTAATCTCCTATAGGATAATTATTTATGATGTAAATTTTGATAATCATTTAGGATTCATTCTATGATATTATAAAGTGGCATCAAAAGTACCCAAGGCTCTATTTTGGGGTTTTTAGGGAAACTTGCCTCTAAAGCTCATTTCTACATATGTACATAACCCTTTAAGTCTTCCTACCAATATAATACCCAAAAAATGGTTTCCATGACCTATGTCAACTCCTTAACCTTTTATTAAGTTTTCCAACATGCTTAGACTCATCCATACAACACTTTAGGTCTCTATGTAAGGCCACCTATAGGTGGACATTTCTGTATACAAGGCAATGGGTAGAGACATGAGCAATTGCATGATGTATGAGAATTAAACAAGTCTTAGACCCTATATAAAATTTAAAATTAATTCCTTCTAATATGAAAGTTTTCAAACCATTTCAAATGGCATTCCAATTTGTTTGTCTATTCATAGTAAACTTGTAGATGCACATCCATGGAGTAAGACTATGCATATATGAGAATTGATTGTCACAGTCCATAATATGTTATTTGAAGGCTTAAATTGATTAATAATGTAACAATAATATGTTAAAACCCTATAAAATATCCATCACACCTCCATGACCTTGATCATAGATTTAGCCACCATGATTGTATATGGGTACTTTGCAGGGAGTTGATTGTGTGTCACATTATTGACTTCAACCTTCATGATGATATCTTGTGAGACTTATATTAGAATGAGATGGTATCAAGAATAAATTGGATACATGAAACACAACACATCACATTTATTTTAATCCATTGTAGATAAATAAACCTTATATAATTGATGGGCATGTCTACAACCTCACTAGCATACTCCACCTTCAACTTAAGAGGTTTAAACTCATAAACTCAACTCCAAACATGAAACCATATATGGGAGCCATTAAAAAATTAATTAAAAATCCTATGTAATAAATTTCACCATTTAGATTATAGAAACAAGCTAATACATAGCAAAATTATAGGGTGTAGGGATTAGTAAGCAAAACAAGACAATCAACTTCTTAAGAATGATTTATGAAGCAAAAACAACCGTTATTAAAAATATTAACATGAATATTAATAAAAATAAGTGTAACATACACCACAAATATTATTTGACCTAAAACTTATCTTATTGTCCCTACCATCAAAAGACCTAGTGACTAGTTTTGTATGCCTATTGGAGCGATGGAGAAGAGAAATGGTTTTAGTCCATTTTTGGAACTTAAAAAGTAAATAAATAATTTAAATTGATAAATGGAAGTTGAATATCCATTTCATAATTTTTTACCACTTACCACTTTCCTCTATAGGTCATATAACTTCCAAAACTCCTTTTCACTTGTTTTCTTGATTTTTAGCTAGGAACCTGCAAGTTTTAGTTAGGACTAACATTATTGACAACAAATATGACATATTTGATGTTTTAAGATATATTATAACACTTTTAAACCTTGTAAAATTTTACCACCCTCATTTATGACCCATATATGACCCCTAAATGACATAAAATGACACAAGGACTAAATTAGACTATGACAAAGCTAGAAACATATTAAATGATAAAAAATAATATCATGACACACATTATAACATGATAATAGACCTATATATCAATTTTTAAACTATATTTGGTTGAACTATTTTGAATTTTGGTTAAAATAGTCAACATTTTTGGTGATTTCCCAAAGGTAGTATATTTTTTATGTTAAGACCAGTAGCCTAATCTTGTCCATTGGACCATGGAGTAACCTATACATAAGTTTTAAATTTATTTTGCCTTTGAAACCACATAAAATACAAAGGAAAGACACACAAAACAAGACACACCAAAGTGGAACAAACATGTGTTCAACTAGAACACTTATGGAACACAATACAACTGAAAGAAAGACACACACCCCTACTCTACTATCTAAAAAAACTCAATCTTGAGGCTAAAAATATCTTACCATTATTCAACCAAGTTCAAATATGTTCCCTCTTAAATATTTGTCACTCCATGAATTAAATCTAGCATGAGAAGCATGCTCATCATTAACCACTTACATATGTAGATGATAAAGAAGACTACCACCTTTATGTCTTCTTAGGCCTATAAGTGGACTATTTGGAACCTTAATGAATTTTATTTTATTCTCTCCAAATACTTTTATTGGGACTGTAAGTTGATTTATCTTTGTCATATTTTATCTACACTCCTCAAATTATAAAATAGGAGCGATGACAACTACCTCATCTTTGTCTTCTTCTAGGGCCTGATGTATTTGATATATATGATCGTCAAGTTCACCTTCACCATGTTCCACTAGCTTTGAATGTGGCTTTACTTTAGATAGAACTCTTAACTATTTTTTAGGTATAGTAAACATTACCTTGGACTCATGAGACTCCTCTTTGACTTTAGGCTCTTGAATAATAATAATAATAATAATAATAATAATAATAATAATAATAATAATAATAATAATAATAATAATAATAATAATAATAATAATAATAATAATAATAAGACTCTTACTTTCATGCTTGATGAACCTTTATTTTCCTTGATAAATAGAACACTTAACATCATGATTATTAGGATAATTAACAAACTCATTATATATACACTTATTTTTAGGAGAATGAGTCTTACTTAACTAATCAAATTCTTGACATATTACATTGAACCTTAGCCATAATTCATCATCCTCTTCCTCATAAATGTCATCATCAAGTGTAGCTTCATCAATAACAGGAAAAAATACATCATTCTTCCCACTATGGTGATCAATCAGATTCTTAAATCCATCATCATCATATACATGAATCAAGTAGTTACTTCAACTTATGAGAAATAATGTTTAAGACTTACCTCAACTCCCTCAAATGGCTCTTCATGAATGATATATGTGTCAAGGTTAGTTTGTTCAAAGTATACATAAGGATCATTATCATAAGCATTTTCACCATATTCATCTAGAAACAAATCAAATATGTGATCAAGTTTAGAATCACCATCATCCACACTAGACTCCTCCTTCTCATTGATAACATAATTTAATTTAGAACTTACTTCAACATAGGGTTTAATGTGAAACCTTGCAAGAGGCTAAGTTCTTATGGTCACCTTGGTTCCATATATTTTCCTAAAGGCCAATAAGGACAAATAAGCTAAGAGATATCCACCTATATTGGCTTTAAATTCTCTTTAAAGATAGATTTCAAAATGAGCAGGAAGTTCTAAAACAATGTCTTAAAGGATGGGAAAACTAGGATAGTCATGGAGGAAAACATTTAATTTTTTGATCAACCCTATTGTCTTATTAGGTGTACCATCTATATAAAGTACTTATTTAATATTGGATTCATATTTTAGGCCTAACTTATCAGCTATAACTTTGGGTATGATTGATGTAGATTCACCACTATCAACTATGCAATTATGTACTAGTTTTTCCCCACTATAAGAGTGAGGTAAAAGGTGGAGGTTTTTAAAATTTTATAGATGGTTCAAAAATGTTTTTAGGGGAATTGGTAAGGGCTACATGACCATTAATTTTAATTAAAGGTGAAGGACTAGTAGGAATAGTGGATAGTTATTTTTACAAGAGTTCTTTTTGGCTAGGCATATGAAGGACATCCCATAAAGAGAAAGATGCTTTGGAATTATTCAATAAGTCCAATATGTTGAAGGTATATATACTTGCCTTATATTGATTCCTTGGAGGTAAATAAGTTTTTGAAACTTGAGGAATTGAAACACCTTGAGTAGACCTTACCACATTCTAATTTGGAGGAAGTGTAGGAGTATTTAGAACTGTCATGCTTACAGCCATGATTTCTTACCTTGGAGGAAGATTATATGGAATTTGAGGAAATTAGCATCACTTCATAAAGATTTTTACTAATATCTAGTTTTTTTTGCAATAGAATGTCCTTGGTTGAGCACAAAAGTATCTTTGACCAACAAGTTAGTGAAGCTTTCTCCTTAAGGCTACCAATAGTTACTTGCTTGCATCATAAGTTATCTTCAGTTAATAGGAGAGGAGTGAACCCTCCTTGAGCAACTAAAGCTTGATATCCACCTCATTAGAATCCATTAATTGGCCTTATTTCCAATCTTCTCCTTACACCAAGTTATTATGCACTAATATCATCTCTCTTATGTTAGTGGTAGAATTAAGATTATACAGATTGGAAGGCCTATTGAAATTAGGTTGCCCTTGACCTCTCCCTCTCCCATATTATTAACTATATTATTGTTGATAAGGATATAGTTTTTGATTCACATGTTTTTTAATTATCTCTCACCCAAGCTTGGCTTCTAAGGTTTGAATTATTGCATATGTATCAAGTTTATCTACCTTCTTAGGAGTAGTCCTAAGCTTAAAATTTGCATTACAAAAATTGGAGATATCCCTGACGTGTTTACTAGGTGTGACATGACCTTCACCATTGAATTTAGGCACACTCTCTATGTAATTAAGGGGAATAGCATCATATGCATCAAGATGTATTAGATTCTCAATATTGAAGGTAGGGAAATCAAGTTTCCTATGAATGATTTTTGATATTTCTTTACTTTCTTGGATATTAAAATCCTCTTTCTCTTCAAAGGGTAGATTAGGCTAAGGGCATTTAACTTCAAGAAGAAGTTTAGGATGAATAGGTGGATTGATAAGATTGAGAACTCTACTATATGATGACCTAGTAAGGACCATGAAGTATGAGAAGAAATTTATGAGAAAATAGTGGTCTAAAACTAGATTTTACCTTGAATAGAGTTACCAAATGTTGAGTATCACGCTAATTTTTAGCTCGTGTTGTCAAGACCAACATTTAACTTGACAAGTTATATTGAAGATAATGGGTCCCACTAGGTATGCCATAATTATTTTCACCAAATATTTCACCCTAGAGGAAGTTATTAAATCCTCCATATTTAATAAACATGGGAGTACTTCTATGTATGTGGGTTTACCTATAGTAAAATTAGACCTCTAGGTTTAAGGGCTAGCTCCTTGAATTTAACTTGAAATGCTTATCACCTACTTAACTGATTGCTTGTGGGAAAAATAATAGAACTTTTCATGAAATGAAACTAATCTAAGGGGGTGATACATGAGAGGTATTTCCATAACACCATCATACCTCTTTCACTAATAAACAAGACCTAAAAACTACCCTCAATTTCATAAGATGTTATAACGTAAGTGTTTAAATATAGAGGTGATATTCATGAGACAACACAAGTTAAGTGAACCAGAGAGCATATTACACACTCTAGGAATAATTGTATACTTTAAAGGATCCTAACACAATATCTATACTCTATATGACTTGTTAGAATAGGAAATCTTGCATAAACATGAATGGATAAGGAGAAGCAAGGATAGAATATTATCACTTAACTTCACCACACATCACTTTATACACTTATAAAAAAATTCATGAACTCAAAATTAGATTGAATTTATTGTTCAAAATCAAATTGCAACATCAATCCATCAGGGCTTCATGATATATGGAGTGGAATTAGCCTACAAGAACCATAATGGTTACTACTTATAGAATTAGAGAGAAGAGAGAAGATAATGAAGTCCAAGAGTCATTAGATCAAGTGTCAAGATAAGAGGAGGAGTTACATCTACATGATAATGTAATTTGTAATAGACCATACAAGGTCGCATAGGAAAAATTTCCCTCAAAGCATGAAACTCCCTAAACTTGGTGTAGGACTCTTTAGTTACTTGCTTAGAAAGCTAACTTCATCATTTGGTCATCTTGGAATGCTCCACAACAAACTAGGGATATATGATATGATTTCATTGAGAGTGAGGGGTTATAAAAAATCACCAATAGGAGTTGGTGGTATCCCTAATCATTAAGATTCTTCTGGATAAGTTTTCTCACTACCTGTAGTCACAATCACTCCTCTTTTACTCACCCTTAAAACTTGGTATCAAATAGGTTTTCAATTTTCCAAACCATTCCATAAAACAAAGTGCATGAAACTTTTGAAGAGAACTCATTCCTTTAGATTCATCAATTAGACCTTAGAAGGACTCCCATTGAAGTTTTCACCTTCTCACTAACTTGTTAATTATGCTAGTTTAAACTTGTTGATATTAATGTGTTAGAATAGGTAATTTTGAGATTAGATAATGAAATAAATGAAAATTTGGGTTTTATTAGGTCCCAATATATCTCCCAAAATGATCTACATCTCTTGAAACCCTTATGTACCTTCACAATACACAAATCTATCAAGAAATGCTCTTCATCACCTTGTCTATACAAATAAGGTATAACTAAACTTGGTTGGAAGGAACCTTGGTGAGTCCTCTACAATTTAAAATCACTTTAATGCTCATTTTATCCCTCATATATGCCTCTCCTTCTTCATTTTCCTCATCCGACCACTACTAAGGGTTTTGGAGGGTTTAGAGACATTTTGGATCTTAAGGATTGTTCATAAAATCATGACATATGATATTATTAAAAATGACACTAAAACCTTATTTTTGACCCTCCTTAACATATACCAACTCCTAAATTTCCCATGCTAAATGTTCATATAGTTATAAGTCTTTGAAGTTGGCCTCTCAAGTATTTTCATGCATTTTGCATAGGCTTGAATTGGTCTAAGCCAAGAAATGGATTCCCTATGGTTTAATATATAGTAATAAAGTTAATAAACATATTATTACTACCCATTAATGTGTTAAAATTCTTTTTAATACTCATATGGTGCTATAAATGAAGTTGAACCCCTTTTAGGCATTAGGTCTAGACTAGGCCTAGTGGGCTTTAACTACATCCATATGGGTTTGGACGACCATGTTGAGATTATATCACCTATGTATTGTATCTAATGTTTTTCCATGCCTAATAAAACTTTATACATATATTTTAAATTTTATAAAATTTTACAACTCCTTTCCTTGCCATTTGCTTGGCAGACCTATAGGTTTTAACACTCTGGGAGTGTCCTCTATCTGAGACAAAATAGAGGGCATATGCCCTACTATCCCAAATAAAATTGGTGTATAAAGGTATTATTAACATCCTATGGAACTTATATTAAATATTTTATGGTTTTATCATATCACTAGACCTTCTAATTCCTTAAAATCCTGAAGGTAGACTGAATATCATACTAATTGTGCATGGTGTCCAGTGTGACTGTAGGTTATATTGTATGAAACTTATCTATGATATATTTACAATATATGAAAGTATATGTATATTTATAAACTCATATATAATGTGTTTTAATTCATATCACACTCCAACACTTTTCCAAATTCTTTATTACATACCCTTCACTTGACTTGCCTAGTTGATAGTCAATTATGACTGCACTTTCTTGCTTTGAAAGGGGTGCCTGTAGGTAAGCATTAATATGTTAAAGTACCTATTAATTTACCTAATAATATATTTAATTCCTTAAGGTCACTTAATTTTTATACTTTTCTACACTATGTCTTAAATTTATACCATCATTAAGAATGGTCATGGTACATATCAATGTCATGCTACTGTCTACTATAGTTAACTATTCTAGAGCAAAATTTGTGCCACATGGTCTAATATATTTTTTAGGAATTTTTAGGAATTTTTGAATTATACATTTTTTTATGCTTATATAATTGCATTCCTAATTATATATCATGAGACTGTAGAAACATATAATCAATTCTAGGTGGCCTTTTTGAGTAAAAGTACACTTGTAGGTGCATATATAGGTCAAAACCTTGTACTCCAACCCTCCCCAACATTATTTGGATCCTTTGTGTGCCTATAAACTTAAAAATACCAATATAAATTATTTTATGCTTCTATATTGATACTTTTGGATGCAAATCTACTTGAGATTTGAAAACTGTAGGAAACACTAAAAAGTTATTATGACAATTTCATGATTTGGAAGCCTCTTAATCATCCCATATTGAAACCAAGTTGTCCATTAATTTAATCAAGTCATATCCCCTAGGATATTTATTTATTATTTAAATGTATATACTCATTTTAGGCTTCTTTTAACACTATTATAAAATGGCATCAAAATTACCCAAGGCTCTGTTTTAGGGTTTTTAGGAAAACTTGTCCCTAAAGCTCAATTCTACATATGTACATAACCTTTCAAGTATATATACCAATATAATGCCCCAAAAATGGTTCTCATGACAAATATAAACTCATAAACATTTTATTAAGGTTTCCAACATGCTTGGACTCCTTTGTACAACACTTTAGGTCTCTGTGTAAGGCCACATGTAGGTGGACATTTCTGTATACAAGCCATTGGGTATAAACATGAGCAATTACATGATGTATGATAATTAAAAAAGTATTATACCCTATATAAACTTTAAAATTTATTCCCTCCAACATTATATTGTTCAAACTATTTCAAGTGACATTCCAACATGTTTGGCCTTTCATGGGAAACTTATAGATGCACATCCATGGTGTAAGACTATGCATATATGAGAATTTATCATCATAGTCCATAATATTATATTTTAATTCTTTACTTGATCACACATGTAACAATAATGTGTTGAAAACATTGAAAATATCCATCACACTTCTATGACAATGATTATATCTTCACCCACCATGACTATATATGGGTACTTTGTAGGGAATTAGTTATGTCTCACATTCTTAACTTCAACCATCATGATGATAGCTTGTGAGAGTTATATTATAAATATATGGGATCAATAATACATTGGATACATGAAACAAAATACATCACATTGATTTGAAACCATTGTAGAGAAAGAAACCTTTTACAATTCATGGACATGTTCACAACCTTACTAACATACTTCACCTATAATTTAAGGGGTTTAAACTCATAAACTCAAATACAAACATGAAATAAGATATGGGAGACATTAAATAAGTAATTAAACATCATATGTAATTAGTTTTACCATTTGTATTATACGTACAAGCTCATATAGAAGCAAAACCTATAGGGTGTGGGGATTAGTAAGCAAAATAAGATAGTCAACTTCTTAAGAATGATTTATAAAGCACAAGAAACCATTATTCCAACCCTTTACATGAATATGAATCAAACAAATTTTAATATCCACCATTAGGATAATTTTACCTAAAATTTCTCCTACTGGTTGTACCATCAAAAGACCCATTAACTAGTTTTATATGCCTAGTGGAGTGATGGAGAAGATAAATAATTTTGGCCATTTTTGTCACTTTAAAAGGAAATAAAGAATTAAAATGGATCTATGTAAGTTTAAAATCCATTTAATAATTTTTTCCCATGTCTCACTTTCCTTTATAGGCCGTACAACTACCAAAATTCCTACTTTTCACTTGTTTTCTTGATTTTTAGTTAGGAACCTACAAGTTTTAGTTAGGACTAACATTTTTGAAAATTAACATAATTTATTAGACATTTTAATATATATTATAACACTTATACACCTTATAAATCTATACCACCCTCATTTATGACCCCTAAATAACATAAAATGACACAAGGACTAAATCGAACTATGACAAAGCTAGAAACGTAATAAATGACAAAAAATAATATAATGAATCACCATATAACATTATTATAGACCCATATATAAATTTTTTTAATATAATTGGTTTAAATATTTTAACTTATGGTTATTATAGACCCATATATAAATTTTTTTAATATAATTGGTTTACATATTTTAACTTATGGTTAAAATAGTCAACATTCTTGGTGATTTCCCAAGGGTGGTATGCTTGTTATGCCAAGACTAGTAGCCTAATCTTGTTGATTGGGCCATGGAATCACATATACACAAGTTCAAAAATAAAATTTCCTTTGAAACCAAACCAAAAAAAAATTAGACACATAAAAAAATACACAATAAATAGGAACAAACATGTGTTCAAATATAACACTTATGAAACATAACACAACTAAAAGAAAGACACACACCCCTAATATAATTTTTAGAAAACCTCACTCTTGAGGTTAAAGATATATTACCATTATTAAACCAAGGTTAAATATGGTTCCTCTTGCATATTTTTCACTCCATGAAGGTAATCTATCATGAGAAGCATGCTCATCATTAACCACTTGCATATGTAGATGATCAAGAAGTCTACCACCTTTATGTTTTCTTAGGCCTGCAAGTGGACTATTTGAAACCTTAATGAATGTTATTTTCTTATCTCAAATACTTTTATTTGGAATAAAATCTGATTTATCATTTTCATATTTGATCTACACTCTTTAAACTACAAAATAGGAGTGATGATAGTTGCCTCATCTTTATCCTCTTCTAGGGCTTGATGTATTTGATATGTATGATCATCAAGTCTGCCTTCAGCGTGTTCCACCACCTCTAAATGTATATTTAATTTATATGGATATACTGATTATTATTTAGGCATAACCAAAAATACCTTGGACTCATGAGACTCCTCTTTGACTGTAGGCTCTTAAACAATAGTAAGATTGTTACTTTCATGATTGATGAACCTTTCTTTTCCTTGCTCAATAGGACACTTAACATCATGATTTTTAGGATCATTAGAAAACTCATTAGATATAATATTCTTGGGAGGGGAATAATTCTTACTTAAATTATCAAATTATTATCATATGGCATTAAACCTTAGCCATAAGTTATACTCCTCTTCTTCATGAGTGTCATCATTAAGGGCAGCTTCATCAATAACAGGTAGAAAGACATCATTTTTCCCACTATGGTGATCAATAAGATTCTTCAATACATCATTATCATATACATGAATAAAATATTTACTCTCATCAACTTGTGATAAATAATGTTTAAGACTTACCTCAGCTCCCTCAAATGGCACTTCATGGATGATATAGGTGCCAAGGTCAGTTTTCTCAAAGTATGCATAAGTATCATGCTCATAATAATCTACACCACATTCATCTAGGAATAAGTTAGATATAACCTCAATCTTATAATCACCATCATCCAAATTAGACTCCTCTTTCTCATTGATAACATAATTCAAGTTAGAGCTTGATTCAACATAGGGTTTAATGTGAAACCTTATAAGAGGTTGAGTTCTTATTGTCACCTTAGTTTCATTTCTTGTCCTAAAGGCCAAGAATGACTAATAATTTGAGAGGTATCCACCTATATTGTCTGTAAATACTCTTGAAATATATATTGTAAAATGAGCAGGAAGGTTTATAACAATAATGTCTTAAAGGATGGGAAAACTAGGATAGTCATGGAGGAAAACCTTAAAGTTTTTTATCAACCCTATTAACTTAGTAGGTGTACCATATATAATAAGCACTCATTTGATATGGGGTTCATATTTTAGGACTAACTTATCATCTACAACTTTGGTCATGACTGATGTAGAAGCACCACTATCAACTATGCAATTGTGTACTAGTTTGTCCCCCATTATAAGAGTGAGGTAGAAATGTGGAGGTTTCTTAGCTTTGGTAGATGGTTCAACAATTTTATTATGGGCATTGGTAATAGATATGTGATCATTACTTTGACTTAAAATTAAAGGACTATTAGGAATAATGGATAGTTATTTTTATAAGAGCTCTTTTTTGTTACGCATATAGAGGACATCCCATAAAGAGATAGATGATTTGGCATTATTCAATGAGTCCACTATGTTTAGGGAATAAATTAATTACCTTATCTTGAGTCCTTGAAGGAAATAATTTTTTAACATTTAAGGAATTGAAACACTTTGAGCATACCTTACCACATTATGATTTGGATGAGGTGTAGGAGTATTTAGAACTATCATGCTTACAGTCATGCTTTGTTGCCTTGGAAAAAGATTAGATGGACTTGTAGGCACATTACCATCACCTCCTAAAAAATTTATCTTAGATCTAGTGTTTTATATAATATATGTTCCTTTTTTGATCACAAAATTATCTTAGACCAAGAATTTAGTGAAGCCTTCTCTTTGAGGCTATCAATCCCCACTTGATTGCATCATGAATTCATCTTCATTTGGTAAGAGAGTAGTAACCCCTACTTAATAAAATAAGTAATTATCTCCACCATCATTATCATCCATGAGTTGGACTTATTTCCAATCTTCTCCTTGCACCCATTTTCTATACACTGGTACCATCTCTCTTGTATTGATGGTGGAATTAGGATTGTATACATTGGCAGTCCTGTTGAAGTTAGGTTGCCTTTAACCTCTCCCTCTCTCATATTTTTTACCATATTATTTTTAATATGGATATTTATTTTTATTCACACCTTTTTTCATTCTCTCTCACCTAAAATTAGCTTCTAAGGTTTGAATTTTTGCATATGGATCAAGTTCATTTGCCTTCTTAAGAGCAGTCCTAAGATTAGCATTTATATTTAGAACTTGGGAAATGTTTGGAGAAACAACTAGAAAATTAGGTAGAATAGGCATAAAAAACTTAGAATGAAACTTTCCTACTTTAATTATTCCATTCTCAGGTCTAATGGAAAGTTCATATGCTTCAAGAAGAGTGAAACCACCCATGCATTGAAGCATGATGGAAATATCAGTACCAATGGCTCTCAAATATATAGTGAAGACAAAGCTAGAAGGTGGTCCCATGGAAGAAGGAAATTTATACCAAGTATTTTTAAACCTCTCATTGAACTCATGCATTATTTCCTTGGGGGATCTTTGGATCACATTGAGTTGATGTATGATAGAAGTATGATCACTATCATCTTCAAACATTGAAGTTAACAACACTCTAAAGTCATCCCAAGATGTGATGTATCCACTGAGAAAATTCTTATACCAATCAGGTTCTTTCCCTCTAAGGGACATGGAAATGAGTTTAATGGCAATATTCTCTTTAGTGACATTTTGGAAACTATAAAAATTAGAGATATCCCTGATGTGTTTACTAGGTGTGACATGACCTTCACCATTGAATGTAGGTACACTCTTTGTGTCATTAGGGGGAATGGGATCATATGTATAAATATGGATTGGATTCTTAGTGTTAAAGGTATGTAAGGCATGTTTTCTATCTATTATTTCTAATATTTATTCACTTTCTTGGCTAGAAAAATCCTCTTACTCTTGAAATGGTAGATTAGGCTGAGGGTATTGAACTTCAAGAAGAAGTTCAGGTTGAGGAGGTGGATTGATAAGATTGATAAATATTCTAGATGATGACCTATAAATTACCATGAATTATGATATCAAATATATTAAAAAATAATGGTATACAAGTAAATTTTACCTTGAATAGAGTTGTCAAATGTTGAGTAGCACACTAATTTGCAACTGATGTTGTCATGACTAGCATTCACCTTGACAAGTTGTATTGAGGACAATGTGTTCCATTAGGCATGTTATAACTATTATCACCAAATCTTGCACCCTAGATGAGGTTGTTCAGGCCTCCTCAAAATTTGGGAAACATGGGAATAATTCTAGGTATGTGCATTTACATATGGTAGAAGTAGACATATAGGTTTATGATATAGCTACCTAAATTTACCTTGAAATGCTTATCACCTACTTAACTAATTGCTTATGGTAAATAATATAGAATATTTAATAAAATGAAACTAATATAAGGTGGTGACACAAAATAAGGATTTACACAAGACCATCATACTTCTTTAACTAGGAAAATAGACCTTCAAACTAGCCTCAAAGATGTTTTAACATAAGTGTTTCAATATAGAGGTGATATGCATGAGACAACAAAAGGTAAGTGAACTATATGGAATATTTCACACTATAATGATAATTATACACTTTTAAGGATCTTAACACACTATCTACAGTCTATATAACCTTTTATATTAGGAAATATTTCATAAACATGAAAGGAGAAGAAGCAAGGATAGAAGATTATCACTTAACATCACCTTGCATCACTTTGCACACTTAGACAAAATGTTCATGAACTCAAAAATAGATTTCATTTTTTTGTTTAAATTCAATGTAAAACATCAATATAGAAGGTATTTATCATACATGGAGTGGAATTATCCTATAAGAGCAAAAAAATACATGAGACAAGTGTCATGAGAATTAGAGAGAGGTGAGAAGAGAATGAAGTCTAAGAGTCACTAGAATAAGTGTCAAGCTAAGAGGAGTTAAATATACATGATAATATAATATGGAATAGGTCATGTAAGGTCTCATAGGAAAAATATCCATCAAAGCATGAAACTCCCTAAAAGTAGCATCAAACCCTTTAATTACCCTCTCAAAAAACTACCTTCATCATTTGTACCTCTTGGAATGATCCAAAATAGATTAGGGATATATAATATTATGAGAGGGAAGGGATATAAAAAATCACAAACATGCATTGGTGATGTCCCTAATCATCATGATTCTTATGGCCAAGTGTTCTCACTACCTACAGTTACAATCACTCCTCTTTCACTGACCCTTCCCACTTGGCATCAAAGAGGTTTTCAATTTTCCAATCCAGTATAAAAAATGGAGTGAATGACACTTTTAAATAGATATCATACCTTTATATTAATTAGCTAGACCTGATAAGGCCTTCCACTTGAATTTTTCACCTTATAACTAACTTTTTAACTATGCTATTTTGGATTAGTTGAGATGAAGGTGTTAAAAAAAGTATTTGTGACCTTAGATAATGCAATAAATATAAATGGGATGTTAAATTATGTCCCAATATATCTCCAAAAATTATATTCATCTCTTGAAACCCTTATGTACCTTCACAATACATAAATATATCAAGAAAAGCTCTTTACCATTGTGTATGTACAAATAAGGTACAACTAAACTTGGTGGGAAGGAACCCTAGAGAGTCCTCTGCAAGTTCAAATCAATTTCATTCTCATTATATCCATCCTATATGCCTCTCCTTCTCATTTTCCTCATCATTTCATTATTAAGGGTTTTGAAGGGTTTAGATATGTTTTAGCTCTTAAGGATTGTTCATACAATCTTGACATCCAATATTCTGACCAATGCTAATAAAAGATTATTTGTGACCCTCCTCAACATATCTCAACTCCTTATGTTCCCAAGTTAAATGTCTATATAGTTATAGGTCTATAAATTTGGCCTCTCAAGTCTTTTCATGCATTTTACATAGGTCTAAGTTGGTCTGAGCTAATAAATGGCTTCTTTGTTGTTTCCTCTACAATCCAAAAGTTAAAAAAACACCTTATGACTCCCCATGAAGGTTTTATAATTATTTTTAATAATCATATGGTGTTATAAATGAAGTTTAACCCCTTTTAGGTTTTAGTCCTTGACTAGGCCTAGTGGGATTTGACTACATCTATGTGCTTTTAGACCACCCTTTTGAGTTTATAGCACTTGTGTATTTTATTTCATGTTGTTCTATGCCTCATACAACTTTTTACATCTCCTTGAAAGGTTATACAAGTTTCCAAATCTTTTCAATACCATTTTCTTTGAAGACCTATAGGTTCACTCTAGGAGTGCCCTCTATTTGAGACAAAATAAGGGGCATATTTGTTAATCATGGTCTTGAGATGTGTTGATTGTAATTGATGTTAAGGTGATCTGAGTACATAATGTATTAATGATAAAATTATATGTTTCATGTGGATTTGAGAGTGCATATCATGTATGCAAGTCTTTAAGGTGATTTACCATGTTTAATGGGTAAAATGATGGGCCAAGAGTGTCTTGGGTACTTAATTAATTGAAAGTAATTCATTATATTAGTTGTGTGAAGGTCTAGGTTATCCTAGTCAACTTGGTAGAACTTTTATAGTAAGTATATTGATGATGTTAGAATTCACATGTGTGGTGTCAAAAGAAAGTGGTCACATGGTTTTGTTTATATTTGCATTTATAATCATGTGTTTCAAAAATTAGGTCTTGACATGATGTATAGAAAAAGTTATGTTATTTAAAATTGTTTATCCTAGGCAGATTTCACTAGTTTCCATAGTCAAATTTTCATTAAAAAGTGACAATTGGAATTCAAATATTTGAATTTACAAAGGAAAATAAGTCTATAGTATTTTATTTATAACTTTTGATAATGGATGAATTTCATGGTGGTGTAAAAATAAAAGTGGTAGAGGACTTCAATTTAAATTTAGTAAAATTGATTAGTAGGTTTGAATGTTCATAAAATTTCATTTATTACACATGAGAGTTGACTATTATTGACTGTGTTTTTTTAATAAAACAGAGTGCAAAGAAACTATTGTATAAGTCAATATATTGATAAAAAATTATTGGTATAAAAATAAAAAATCAATTAAAATACATTTATATCATCATAAAAGTGAGTTTTAGTTTTTAATATCCATATAGGTGTAGTTATTTTAGGTCAAACTTGACTTTTATTAGCTGTAATTATTACATGTCTGAGTAGGCTTCTTGCAGTGGTGTTTATGAGCCTTTAGAAGTTGAATGAAGGTGTATTATGGAATGGATGATTTTTTTAGGTATTTATATTTCCATCCATATGTGTATTTTTCTTGGAAAGTTTATATGTAGTTATTTTGAGCCTCATTTGTGAAGACAATATTTTTGGGCTAATTTGGCTGAATAGGTCTCTAAGGCCTAAAAGAGGTTTCTAGGTATAAGAAAATGTTTTGATGTTTATTAAGAATGGGAGATGATCATATAGGATGAAAGTAAATTATTTTAAATTTTTTGAGTCACTGGTAAGGGTTATCTAGGCCATAGTGACTCAAAGTGTTTCGTGAAGGTGAATTAGGTCTCCATGGGACCTATTGAAGGTTTGAGGGCTAAAAGAGGTTTCATAAGGTGAGAGAGTGACTTGGAGTATTATATGAATTATTAAACATATATAAGGCATGGATTAAATTTTTTAATGTGTTTAAAATGATTCCATCTTTGGTTAAGGGCTATTTGTATCTATGTATAACATGTAGCCTAATGGAGGGCTAATTGTTTAGGTCTTGCTTAAGCCTAGTATGTTATTTTGAGCCATTTGAAGCATGGATGACCTAATAAGTTGATTTATATTGTATTTAATGTGTCAAAATATATATTTTAATGTTGATCCAAGACTATAAAGAGGTGTGTGTGACCAATATTGATTATATACAATTGGTGCCTCATTGTGTTATTTAGATAATTAGTGTGTGAAGTGAATTATATACAAGTTTTTATAAGGGTAAAAGTCCATGAAAACTATAATAAAATCATGTTGAATATGTGAAAAAATTTTAAAATTATTTATTTTAGGTCATGAGAATGTAATTAGATTTGTTTTAAGGCTGTTAGGCATATTTTGCTTAGGTGACCTAGTGCAAAGGTTTTGATTGGAAATCAATTAGAATAACAAGATAGAGAGGCAAGTTTTTAGGTTTTATATAAATATAAGTCCATAATAAGTTTTTTTAGACATGATATCAAGGTGGATATAATTTTTTAGGTGTTTGAGTTGGTGCTTGATCATCTAGGGGGTTGTAGCCTCCTTGTTAGTTGGTCCTAACTAAAGGTCTAGTGGGTACTTGACCAAATTGAGGGGTAGGTGCTCTTTGATCAATTAATGCTAGTATAAATTAAATAAATAAATTTATAATATAGTATTAAAAAACTTGTATTAGTATGTTTTCTCCCCCATGAGGGTTTTCCACATTATTCATGTGTTATGTGCTCTGATCTTGCATTATTTTCTTTATTCATTGCAATGAATGGTTTATATGATTCATGAATCCTTGTGTTGAATGGTTAATATTTTAGAGAAATGGAATTTAATTTTATTTTATTGCATCACTAATTCACCCCTAGTTATTGTGCTTCCAATAATTGGTATCAGAATAGGTCTTTCAGGAATGATTCATAGCTAAGAAGGTAGTCCTTGAAGCACAAGATAGCCAAGCAACAAGGGAAAGAAAATCAAGAGTTTAAGTCTATGTCTCAGGCTTATGAGGAGAATGTTTGTACCTTGAAGAGTGACATGGTCATAATGGCTAAATAAGATGAGAAGGCTATTAAGGATCTCAAATATTTGTTAAAATATGATAATGTGAGGATGAGTTCTTTGGAGGTTCTTAAGGAGAAGGTATGTATCTTTAACTATAATGTAGCTTTAAAAATAAAAAAGGATAAGATGATTATTCATGATATTAAGAATTGGTTAGAGTCTAAAAATTCAAATTTGAGGGCAAAGAAGGTTGAGTGTAATTAGTGTAAAATTGAGATTGGTTCCTTAAAGGTTGAGAATGAGAAGCTAGTAGTCAAAATGAGCAAGGTTGAGCAAGAAAAATCAAATAAAGTCAATAAGGATGATAACATGAAGAAAAAGGTGAGAATACCAAAAAATTATTCCAATTCCATGAGATTTTTCAATTCATCTCATAGTTAATGGTATGCTTGTAATCAGTTTGGTCACATTGCAAGAGATTGCAAAAGGAGAAGTAACCTATCAAAAGATGATAATAGCCATAGATTCAAAAGGTATGAATTATATTTTATGTTTTAGGTGTCATATATTTGGTCATAATTTAAAATATTGTAAGAATATGTTAAATGAGTTCTCAAGGAAAAATAATGTGTATGGAGCTCCTAGTGTGCAAGCAAGAGGTCATACATGGATATGGAGACTTAAGACTATTAAGAGAAATAAGATTGAGACTAAGGATGAATTTGTTAATGATCATATCAGTCAAGATGGTTTGTTTGATGTGGCAGATATGAAGGCAAGACAATAATACTATTTATCAAGGTGTGTTGAAAAGGGAGTCAAAGAGAAGATGGATGAGCCAATCAAGTTTATGAGGAGGCTTAGTAAAGACAATCAAACTAGTGAGAATATGGAAACTTGGGATTCTAATAAGTTTTGGTTGTTTTAAGTGCCTTGGTAGGTGAGGTGTCTCTATTAGGCTTCATAGAGGCATTACTCAATCATTTTAAGCATCATGAAATGGTGTTTCAACATTGATAAATGAGAGACTAGTCAATGGGTCAAGGTATGTTCTTTATCTTCATATGAATATAGTTGAGTATGGATTATTTTAATTGGTTTAAAACTTTTCAAAGATGTATATCACCTATTCAAATCTGTAAGAAGTGATTTAAAGGTCTAAAAGTTGTTTGTAGAAGAAGATATTAATTTGAGTGTCCTTGGTTAACATAAGGGTTCTAATGAAAGAAACCATTGACATTAAGTATCTTGGGTTGTACAATGAGTTGGGTCACCATAATTGGTTAGAAGGTGTAAAATTATGATATACAAGTGTTTAATGAGGTTATGGTGTGCTAGAGAGTGTCCTTTGGTGTAAAGGTATGATAATTTTAGTTATATATCTTTGTTTGTAATATACCTCTTTAAAGTGACCTTGGAGAGGAGTATCTTTTCTTGTACATAAGAGAAGTCCTTAAAAGGATAATAGTGGGAAGGTAAGTTCAGATTGTAGTATAAGGAATGTATGAATGCAATCATATTTCATCCATAGATGGCCTAATGAGGCAACTTGTTTAGGTTGGTATATTGAAGAGATCTTATAGGCATGGATTTAGGTAAGTTTAGTTGCTTTGAACATTTTCTTATTGTTTAGATCAATTGAGTTTGTTTGATTCATATTAGATTGATTTTAGACCATTAAAATAGGTTATTTGGACCCAAGGATATCAACATTTGATTCAGTTATCTCATGAAAGATGTTAGATATTTATGGTAGCCTATGTGTGAATGAAGATGGCCCCATTAAAAGTATGTTCTTATAAGAGAGTTTGATTGTATATGTTTGCAATATTTTGGTTTTTATCAGGTGGAATATGGAGTTAGGTGGAGATAACTTAGGTTTCTTGAGGAGTATGTGAATTTTGGGCATGTTTTCTATAAGCTAAGAATCAAGGAGCAATACAAATAATGGTATGTTCTCTTTAATTGATAACATGTAAGGTATGCATAGAGGGAGGAGGATAATATGTGATATGTTTAAATTATAAGGATATTGTGTCATTGAGTATGGTTTTATAATAGGTTATATGATATTATCATGATGTTAGGGGGATATTTCTATCTCTATGATCAGTTTGTCAGGTCCAAGGATCAAGATGGCATGTTGAGGAAGAGACCCTTTGTCATTAATGTCAAAGGGGGAAAAAGATCAGAGTGAAGGAGTTATTCACTTTGAGAGGGAACATTTTGAAAGGTGTTTTTCATTAATGGAAAAGGGGGATATTTTTTAGCATGCTCTTGAGATGCATTGATTGTCATTGATGTCAAGTTGATCTTAGTACATAATGCATTAATGACAAAGTGATAGGTTCCAAGTGGATTTGAGATTGCATATCATGTATTTATGTATTTAAGGTGATTTAACATGTTTTATGGGTAAAATTAGGGGTCAATATTTCTTTGGGTACTTTTTAAAGTGAAATTAATTCATTAGAGTAGTCTTTTGAAGGTATAGGTTATCCTAGCCAACTTGGCAGAACTTCCTAAGTAAGCATATTGATGACACCAACATTCACATGTGTGAAGGTTTAAAAATAGAGTGGTCACATGATTTTGTTAATATTTTTTCCTATATCATGTTTTTCTAATTTTAGGTCTTGAAATGATGTCTATAAAAATTTATGGCAATGCAAATTTAGTTTCCTAGGCAGATTTCACTAGTTTCCATAGTCAAATTTGCATTAAAAAGTGACCATTGGAATTCAAATATTTGAATTTACAAAGGAAAACCACTCTGTAATATTTTTTTATAAATATTTATAATTGATTAATTTTATGGTGGTTTGAAAATAAAATTGGTATAGGACTTCAAGTAAAATCAAAGAAAATTGATTATGAGGTTTGAATGGTCTTATAATTGCATTTATTACATGTGAGAGTTGACTATTGTTGACTATGTTTTTTTTTTAATAAACCAGAGTGAAAAGAAATTATTTTAAAAGCAAAAATATTGATTAAAAATTTTTGGTATAAAAATAAAAAATTAAATATTCTTCATTTAGATCATCCTCAAAGTGATTTGGAGTTTTGAATGTTCATACAAGTATAGTTATTGCAGGTCAAAGTTAAAAAATTTTAATTGTAATTATTTCAAGTTTGAGTAGGATTCTTACAATGGTATTTATGAGCCTTTGGAGACTGAATTAAGGTGTCTTATGGATTGAATTATGTTCTTAAGGTATTTATATTTCGATAAATATGTGGTTTGTTCTTGGAAAGTTTATATGCAGTTAGTTTGAGCCTCATTTGTGAAGACAATGTTTTTGGGCTATTTAGGTCTAATAGGTCTTTAAGGCCTAATGGAGGTTTCTATGTATAAGTGAATGTTTTTATGTTTATTAAGCCTAGAATATGATCATATAGTATGAAATTAAAGTATTTTACATGGTTTGAGTCATTGGTAATGGCCATCTGGGCTATAGTGACTCAAAGTGTTCTATGAAGGTGAATTAGGTTTCCATGGGACCTATTGAAGGCTTGAGGGCTAAAAGAGGTTTCATAAAGTGAGAGAGTGACTTGTAGTATTGTATTACTTTTTAAACATAGATAAGACATGGAGTAACTTGTTTTAATTTTTTTTAAAGGTTTTTATCTTTTGATAAAGACTATTGGTATCTAAGTGTAACGTGTGACCTAATGGAGGGCTAATTGCTTAGGTCTTGCTTAAGCCTAGTGTGTTTTTTGAGCCATTTGAAGCATGTCCAACCTAATGAGTTGATGTATATTGTATGTAATTTTTCAAAATATATATTTTAATGATGATCCAAGAATGTAAAGAGGTGTGGCCAATGAAGATTGATTGGATAAAGAATCATGTATATGTAAAAAGATATTTTTGCCTCATTGTGCTAGTTAGACAATTGGTGTGTGAAGATAATTATATATGAGTTTATAAAAGGGTAAAATGCCATGAAAACTATTAAAAAAATCATGTTGAAGATGTGATAAGGGTCTAATTTTATGTTTTTTAAGGTGATGAGCAACTAAGTAGATTTGTTTCAAGGCTATTAGGCTTATTTTACTTAGGTGACCTAGTGTAGAGGCTTCGATTAGAAATCAATTAGAAGAACAAGATAGAGAGGAAGGTTTTCAAGTGATATAGAACGATAATTCCATCACAAGTGTGTCATATATCATATAAAAGGTGGAGATTAGTTTGGAGGTGTTTAAGTTATTGCTTGATCATCTAGGCAATTTTAGCCTCCTTGCTAGTTGGTGCTAGCTAAAGGTCTAATGGGTGCTTGAAAAAATTTTTGAGTGGGTGCTCCTTGATCAGTTGGTTTTGGTATAAATTTAATTAATACCTTTATATGATAGTATTCCAAAGCTTGTTTTAGTGGGTGTTCTCCCCCATGAGGGTTTTCCACATAATTAATGTTTTGTGTGCTTTGATTTTGCATTGTTTTATTTTTTCATTGTAATGAATGGTTTATATGCTTCATGAATGATTATTTTGAATGGTTAAGAGTTTTAATAATTTTAATTGAATTTAATTTGCTTACATCACTGATTCACCCCCCACTCTTAGTGATTATGCTTCTAACAATATCGCCTATTGTCCTAGATAAAATGGGTGTGAGGGGTGTCTAAAGGTCTTAGGGACATTATATTAAATATTTTATCATATAATTAAACCTTTCAATTCCTTAAGACCCTAAAGGCAAATTGAATATCATACTAATTATGCACGATGTCTAGTATAAATATAGGTTGTATTATATGAAAAAAAATTATGCTTTATTTCCAATATATGAGAGTCTCTTAATATGGATAATCTCATTTCTTAATTTTTCTCATTCATATCACACTTCACCACTTTTCCAAATTCTCTATTACATACCCTCCACTTGACTAGCCTAGTTGATTGTCAATTGTGACTACACTTTCTTACTTTGAGAGAGGTACATGTAAGTGAGCATTAATATGTTCAAAGACATATTAATTACCATAATAATCTCTTTAATTATTTAATTTCACTTCATGGTTATACTTATATACAATATGTCTTGAGGTTAGACCATCATCAAGACTAGTCATGTTATATATCACTGTCATGCTATAGTCTACTATAGTTAACTATTTATGAGCAAAATAGGGGTCATAGAGGTGTCTTTTAACCCTTAAAATATATAAAACATGGTATAATATCCTTTTTATGTATTTATATGAATTTTTGAACTATGCAAGTGTTTATTCTTATATATTTCCATGCCTAAGTCTATATCATGAGACTATAGATACCTATAGTCAACTATAGGTGGCCCTTTTGAGTAAAAATACACTTGTAGGTGCATATATAGGTCAAAACCTAGTAATCTAACCCTTTCCAATGCTATTTTTATCCTTTTTGTGTCTCTAAAACAACAAGACCACTTAACATGGATGCATGCTTCTATATTTCTACTTTGGGATGCAAAGCTACTTGAGAGTTCAAAACTATAGAAAACACTAAAAATTTGTAGTGATAATTTCATGATTTTAAAGCCTCTTAATAATTATATATTAAAACAAAATTATTCCTTATTTTAATCATGTCATATCCCCTAGGATATGGCTTTATGATGGAAATGTCTAGACTCATTTAGGCTTCATGTTACACTATTATAAAATGGCATCAAAAGTACCCAGGGCTCTATTTTAGGGTTTTTAGGGAAACTTGTACCTAAATATTAGTTCTACATATGTACATAAATTTTCAAGTCTACCTATCAATATAATTCCCCAAACATGGTTCTCATGGTCCATTTAAACTCCTCAACCTTCTATGAAGGTTTCCAACATGCTTAGACTCCTCCATACAACACTTTAGGTCTCTATGTAAGGCCACTTGTAGGTGGACATTTCTATATATAATGAAATGAGTAGAGACATGAGTAATTGCATTATTTATGAGTATTAAACAATTATTATACCATATATCAACTTTAAAATTTATTCCTTCCAACATGAAAGGGTTTAAACTATTCAAAATAACATTCCAACATGTTTGGCCTTTCATGGGAAACCTGCAAATGCACATCCATGGTGTAAGACTATGCATATATGATAATTGACTATCATAATCCATAATATGATTTTTAAAGGATTTTATTTACTAATAATTTAATAATAATGTGTTCAACACATTGAAACTATCCATCACACCTCCATGACCATGATTAGATGTTCACCCACAATGATTGTGTATGGATACTTGTAGGGAGTTGATTGTGTGTCACATTTTTGACTTCAACATTCATGATTATAGTTTTTGAGAGTTATATTTTAACTATATGGGATAAATAATACATTTTATACATTAAACATAATGCATCACATTAATTTTAAACCATTGTAGAGAAAGAAACCTTCTTTAATTGATGGCATGTATGCAACCTCACTAGCATACTCTACCTACAACTTAAGAGGTTTAAACTCATAAAATAAAATGAAAACATGAAAACATATATTATATCCATGAAATAATTAATTCCAAATCATATGTAATAAATTTCACCATCTAGATTATATGGATAATCTCATACAAAAGCAAAACCTATAAGGTGTGTGGATTAATAAGCAAAACAAGACAATCAACTTATTAAGAATTATTCATAAATAAAAATCAACCATTAATCCAAATATTTCCATTAATATTAATCATACCAATTTTAATATCAACCACCAAGGTCATTTGACCTAAAACTTCTCCTACTGGGCATACCATCAAAAGACCTATTGACTAGTTTTGTATGCCTAGTAAAGCGATGGAGAATAGAAATGGTTTTAGTCCATTTTTTTAAATTACAAATAAAATAAATATTTTATATGGATATATTTAAATTTAATATCTATTACATAAGTTTTTCCCATGTGCCACTCTCCTGTATAGGTCGTATAATTGCCAAAACTCCTCCTTTTCACTTGTTTTCTTGATTTTTAGTTAGGAACCTACATGATGTAGTTAGGATTGATATTCCTGACAAGGAATATAGCATATTATAAATTTTAAGAGATATTATAACACTTTTAAACCTTTTAAAACTATACCACCCTCATTTATGACCCATATATAACCCCTAAGTGACATAAAATGACATAAAAACTAAATTGGACTCTGACAAAGCTAGAAACATATTAAATGACAACAAATAATATAATTAAATACCCTATAACATGTTTATATACCCATATATAAATTTTTTAATATATTGGGTTGACCTATTTTGACGTTTGGTCAAAATAGTCAATAGTAATTTCATGACACCATCATTTATGTAACCTAAAATATTGAACCCTCATCAATTTGCATATAAACATGCCAAAGGGTTATGTTTGGTTGTGAAAAGTGGATAAAATGACATAAATTTTCCAAAATAATTTTTTATGCATTAAAGTATCTAATAAAGTTTAATATGATGATGAGGCCTTAGGTAAGGGTATGGAAGATTAAGAGGATGAATCAAAGATTCGCACAATACTATCTTATGTCATTTTGTTTTAGGTATAAGTACTCAAAATATTAAGGTAGTGGTGTCCTCAAGAAACAAAACATTATAATTTCAATTAACTCAATAATTACACATAATTTCATCCACAATAATTTTTTTACTCATTTGATTTATTTTATTTATCCATCTCTAAAATTATAAGTCGTGATTACAGATGGAAACATAGTTGTTATTGAAAATTCCATAGTATTAATATTTCCATGGGGTATTACATACTTAATTATCCTATGTTTGTTATTCCCATGGGTGAGATGACATTATTTTTAGAGTATAATGGATCATAACTTTGGGCACAATAGAAATGAATTTATCAAAATTATCTATGTGATTTCATTATAAAGTTAGGGCATTTAAAGTATGGGTCTCACAAATAAAGCCTCCCCATTTTGTTAATTCACATCAGGTGATGAAGATTATTAAAAGGATGGATGAAGGATTTTGAACCCAATTTTTTTCTATAGAAGTTCAGCCAACAAATGTGTCTACAAATCCTGATTTATAAATGATTCTTGATGAATGCCCAACATTTTTATGGCACAATTACAAAATACCTAACACCAAATAGATAAATTAATCATTCCAAAAGAATAATTCCAATAATTAAACCACTATAAATCAAACCTTACATCTATCCATATGCCCAATAATGCACAATTAAAAATATGGCAAATGAGAAACTGGATGTAGGTATTATTCAACATATCTAAAGTGAATATTTATCCCCAATGGTCATGATGTTTAATAAATATGAAACTTAGAGGATTTCCATAACTAAAAATAAATCAATAAGTAAACCATCAAATATAATTTCCCCATTATTGTAATTGATTATTTGTTAGATGAATTACATGGTGTTGTTTATTTTACCAAACTAGATATTCATTCTAGGTATCATAAAATTTGGTTAAGATATGAGGATATATATTAAAAAAAATTATAACTCATGAATGATATTATATGTTTATGTTAATTCATTTTTGTCTCACAAATGAAACATCTAAATTTAAGGGTTTGATGAAAATTATTTTTAGGCATTTTTTTAAGGAATTTTGTGTTGGTGTTTTTAGATGACATATTTATCTATAACAAAATGTTGGAATAATATTTGAATTATTTACTATTATTTCTATAAAAACATATAATTTATGTGAAACCCTCCAAATTTAATTTTTTATACCATGAGGTTGAGTATTTGGATCATATTTCTCACATGGAGTTGAATTCGACCCTAAAAATATCAAAGTTGTGATGGAATGACAAGTGCCAAAGACCATCAATAACCTTCAAGTATTTTTGTGAATAAAAGGGTACCATCATATAATTTTTAAATATTATGGAAAAATAATATCTCCCCTCACCCCCTTGTTGAATAAATATCCCTTCCATTAGTCCGAACTAACTACCAAGGCATTTGAGAAGGCTATGTGCAACACTCCAGTTTTGGTTACCCATAATTTTTATTAAAAAAAATTGTTAGATTTTATGCATTAGGATATGGAATTATGGTAGTAATCATGTTATAAATAAAACCCATTTCATTTGATATTTTTCATCTCAAGGGAAAAAATAATCTCAAGCCAATTTATGAGAAAGAGATGATGCCTACTATTCATTCAATCAAGCAATGGATACTTAATCTAATGGGTATAATATCTTAATTAAATATTGATCATGGTAGTATAAAATAATTTTTGGAATAATTATTTTTATTAGAAGAGAAACAAAAATTTATTTCTAAAAAAATAATGATGTGACTTTGAAATAGTATATAAGAATGGAAAATATAATGTGGTAGTAGATTACTTTATAGGAGGCGTGAATTAATTGAGTCACTGTTATGTGTAATGACCATTTGATAGGTAGATTGGATAGAATAAGTAATATTATAATTGGATAATGACAAGGATACATAGGTTTTGATAAAAAATATTCATCATGGTTTAGGTGTTTCTAAAAAAATTTAATAGAAAGGGAGCATGTTAAGATATAAATATAGATTGTACCCATGTAATGATTTTATCCTCAAACATAAGATCATTTAGGATCTTCATGCATATCCAATAATGGGATCTTAAGATTTTTTAAGACATATCATTTAATAAATCAATATTTAATTTTTTAAATACTCAAGGGGATATAAAGAAATTTGTTGTATAATTTAGGGTTTTTATAAACAACAAAGGATAAATGATTAAGGCACCAAGTATTTTACATCCATTACCCATCCCTAACTAGTGGTGGGAGGAGTTTTCATGGATTTCATTAAAATATTACAAATTTTGGAACATAAAAATGTCATTATGCTAGTGGTGGATAGGCTAAAAAAACATGTTGATTTTTTATTCCTTATAAAAACCATTTGTATTCAGTACAACAACTGTTGCTTTTCTCAATATAGTTTATAAGTTACATGGTACTCTCAAAATCATTAAATTATCATGATCTTATCTTCACCATAAATTTTAAAATAATTTATTTGTATTTTTAGGTATTTATTTGTATTAAATATCATCTTATCATCCTTAATATGATCGGCAAATACATGTTAATAAAAGCCTAAAAGGGTATGTCTATTATTTTACATCAGATAAACAATAACATTAGGTCCATTAGCTGATGCTAGTAGAATGGGGGTAAAACACTTACTTCCATAAATATTATATAATTTCTCCCTTTGTTTCACTTCATGGTTATCATATCCCATCCATCACTTCATCTTTGATGGTGCAACCTAAGCTTTGAGCTCTTGAGGAACACACTCAACATCAATAGAAGGTATATTACATCTTGATTTCCTCACTAAACTTGATTTTAATATTGAATAGATATTAATTGATTTAATGATGTTTAATTACTATTGTAGTAAACTAATTTCATTTATGTTGATGTATGGATAGACATATAATGATTATTTTGTGTGACTCATTACTTGTTGGTTAGTTGTACATGAGTTTCATAGGTATGTGGATTATGCTCATTCAGTATAATTGTGATTTATCTACATTTGTATTTATTATTATTGTTATTGTTATTGTTATTTTTATTGTTATTGTTACTGTTATTGTTATTGTTATTGTTATTGTTATTGTTATTGTTATTGTTATTGTTATTGTTATTGTTATTGTTATTGTTATTGTTATTGTTATTGTTATTGTTATGGTCTAACTATAATTTCCATTTGTGAGGTGGATGCAAGAGATAGTCCACTCTCTAGATAGATATGGAGGGAGATTATCATCAGGAAAGGTGATGTAGATAACTATTTTGGGGTAGACAGATTTGATAAGGAACCCTACACACCATGTAGTACACTTAAATGCATGATTATTTACTAGTGATTAGTTATGTGTTTGCTTTAATTTTAATTGTGTTTGGATATTTTGTGCTTGATAATTTTGAATATTTTTGATCCATGATTTAATATTGTTGTGATCATGATTGTAGTTTTTATTTTTTATTTTGATTATGATGTTGTTTCCATTGTAGAATGTTATAGTTATATATGTATTTTAGATGACTTTACTTTTGAATTGTTGATTACATGACTCCTAACAGGTACCTAAAAGAATTCAATAGAAAAAGTATCATTATAAAATATTTATAAATGGCATGGAAATAAATTTCATTTTTAGTCATTTATAAATTGATTTTATAAACATTAGCTAACCTATATCCTAGGTGAAGGTGACTATTGTGGTGCCTAGGGTGGCATGGTTTTCAAATACCTAAGTGGTTAAATTGGGTATGAAAATTTATGTTGACTAATGGAAGTTGTGATATGAATTAAAATTATTAAAATAATTATTATGTTTATTTATAAATTATTTTGTTAACTCTAACTTTGGGTGAGTCATCATTATGTTTTCCTCAGTCGAGCCATGTAAAGTTGAAAGAGCTAGGGTTTGACTATGAGATAAATTGAGATAGTAAGGTGATTGTATTGTTTTTGCGGTTGAAAATGGAAATTTTTAATCATTTTAGGAATTTTTGGTATTATGACAAGTCATTCTTGGGTATTTATTTATGGATAAGGGTTCACCTTGAAATTAGGGGTTCAAGTGGCATGTAGATGGTGATGAAAAAGATAAAATAAGGAGTTCTTCAATAAGAGGTAGGCCATGGTTGATAGAGGGGGATAAATGAAAAAGAAGGATCTCTTTTTCATAGCTAACAAATAAAAAATACATTAGAAGCATTAAAGAGGTAGGGTTGTTTTTTTAATTTACCCTAAATTTCTATGTGGATGTTATATAGTTAATGGTTGAATGATTATAATGTTTTTAAAAATAATTGTTTTATCAAGGATTTGACTATGTGGGAGAAGGAATATTTTCACAAAATTGAATCATTGATTTGACTCAAGTATAACATGAATTTGGGAGGTTAGGGTTATTATCAAAAATAAGTTTATTTGTGTATTATTATTAACTATGTTGTATATTTCATTCAAACATGTATATGACTATGTGTTAATTAATATGATATATGGTTGTGTATAAGTTAATAACAAATGGCTTAGAGACATTATAATGGTTATATGTTCATTAGGTTATTTGGAACATAAATTGGGATTTTTTCATCATTTATATGGTTGTGGCATTTATTCCACTATTATAACCAAATGTTTGTGTGTATTAGATTAATGCAATGTCTGGGGTTAAATAGTTACTACCAAGTGATTTAGGGTAATATAAATGAAATGGGGTTTTCAACTTATCCAAGATTTATAAACATTTGTGTGTAATTTTAGTTTATTTTTACAATGAAAATTGTGTGTTGCATCATTGTATGGTTTCATGGGTTTGGTCCTATAGTCCATAACAGTGTTTAAAAGGGATAAAATTAGGTCTATTGTTCATAGGGAAGAATTGAATTAATTAACTAATTTTATAATTAATGAGTAATGGGTTTGGTATGCATAAAATGAGTAAGTATGTAAATGTATGTTAAGTTTTTATCATAGAATTGTTATTGTATATTAATATATTGATTATATTTATTATATGTTAAGTAATATATAACATCTTGGATGAGTAATATAAAATATTACTATAGGTTTCCTTTTGTCTTGAACATATATACAAAATAGTATGAGTACAAAGACATAAGTTTTGAGTTGAATTGTCTCATAATGTTAAATGGTTGTGTAATATTTTTATATGAATGATTGAAAAATGTTTAACTGACTGTGTTAGATGTACAGATAATGACTAATCTTAAACATTTATAAAAATAGTTGAAGTTGAATAATATTGGGGATATGGATGTTTAATATAGGGGTTAAAAAAAATGTTGAATAGTTTCTAGTAAGTTGATGTATTAAATGGTACACAACATAATATTTTACATTTAGAGTTTTATGTCATTTAATTGCGACATTAGGTGTTGTGTAGTTTTAATATGAATTATATTTTGGATTAAAAATTGAGTTAATGTTTTCTTAAGTTGGGAACTTAGGATGAAATATTAAACTTGATATATCTGTGTGTGTGTGTATGTATAGTTATGAATTATACATAAAGACATTACAATATTCTTTATGAATAATTTATAAAAAAAGTATAAACACACACATGCATATATATATATATATATATATATATATATATATATATATATATATATATATATATATATATATATATATATATATATATATATATATATATATATATATATATATATATATATATATATATATATATATATATATATATACATCTATGCGTATAATTATTAAATTACACAAACACACACACATTAAAACATTGGGAATTAAGTGGCTAAGAGTTTTTAAAATATATAAATATAAATGGACATACAAATGTGTCTGTGTGTGTGTTGATAATTTAGTATGTTTAAATATTTGTATATAATGAACAAAATTATTCATTTGCAAATGGTGATGTATTTCAATTGATTTATAATATGTTAAATCAGTTATTAATTGAATGGAAAATAATTAATTGTTGTTTAGAATAAATAAACATTATGTTTATTGTATTTTCTTAATAGCTTGGGATTTAATGTGAAATTCCTAAATTGAGTTTATTTTCTTTATAATACCAATGAAAAGGGGTGATTTTACATAAATTGGTAAATACTTAACTATGATAAATATTGTTGATAATTAATTTACTTTTAATATTGCCTTATTTTGAAATAGATATTAAGATGTATTCAAACTTAGGAAATATGACATCAGGTTTTACATTGTTATTATATATCATGTGATTATTTCGTATTGTTTCCTTTATATTTAAATAATGTGGTATCATTATTAAATCTATATGATAATTTCATGGAATCTTGTATATGACTTATTTAGTAAATTATGTTATTAATGAAACTAAGTAAATAATTATGTGAGAAGGTTCCCAAGCATTTATTTAGACTCACTAATACATTAAATAAATGAAATTCAACTATGTGTGTGTGAATATGATTGATCTATGTGATCTTTAAACTTTATGAAAAAAAAATCCAAAGTAAGTTTATACTTAAATGTTATCATTTCACCTATTTGACTAATATGCATGTATGAATGATATCATGTTAGAACATATTTTTTTATGATATGATACATGTGATTAATATCTTATAACACAAGTTTTAGTTGAATTATTGATACCTACACCATTATTAGCTATTCATTTGTGAATGGATGGCCATTCCCTAGTTGGATGACTATTCAAGGGATCTATGGTCTGTGATTGGTGTATAAAATCACTCTAATGATATTCTCCTTCTCCTCTGAGTATTAACCATTAGAGAATTTTTACTTATGTTTACATTTTATATATTGGTGAGTTTGTGGATACTCATTTGTTTTGTGGAACAATGTATATATCTATATTTTTTGAAGCAAAAACTTTGCATTATTATGCATTGATAACTAGAAGTTGGATACTATAATTATATAATCGTATTATATAAACTTTTCATAGTTGGCAGAGATAATATTCAATAGATATATAATTTATGATGGATTGAATTTGTAATACTGCATAATGTTGTTAGTTTGATCATTATCTAAATGAATCATAACCATTTATTTTAAAAAGATGAATCTATTTAAAGATAAAATATCTTAACTTATTTGAGAATAATTTATTTTTAGATTATTAAATTTAAAATTAAAAAAAAATCTTTTTTAGGTTAAACCCAATGGGATTCTAACAAGATATGAGCTAGATTAAGGGAGAATTTAGCAATGACCCATAATAGAATGAAGAAAGAAACTAGTCAACACCATAGTGAGAGTAATTTTGATATCAGACATTGGGTCTTTGTATCCTTGTATCCATATAAGTAGATGTATTTGAAGCAATAGAAAAATGATAATAAACTTTATCCTAAGTATTATGTCCCTTATTAGATCCTATATAAAATTAGTAGTGTGGCATAGAGGCTAGAGCCATCCCAATCCACTTGCATACATATTATATTTCATGTATATTTATTGAATAAGTTCATTAGACATAGAATTTCTACCCTGACTTTGGTACCTAAGCTAGATGATGAAAGTAGAGTCATTATGAAACTTGAGGAGATCCTTCACACATTCAAAAAAATCTACAAATAAGAGGGCTAAAAGAGTATTTGATCGAATGGAAGATTCTAAATCATGAAGATGCAACATATGAGGATGAATATTTATAATAGAAACATCCAAATTTGATTCATTGTTGATGGTAAAATTATTTCAGAGGGGATGGCCATGTTAATCCCTTAACCTATATTGTGTTTAGGGATATGTGTGGTTAAATTATGTCTTACATAGTTTTCATATTATCTTATTGATTTTATTTATGTTATTAGTTTGGTCATCTTATAGAATAAACACTACAAATTAGAGTAGATATAGGAATTATTTGTTAGTATTTTATTATCATATTTTAAATTCTAATCTTATTGCATTGTCATGGAAGTTTCCCCCTCAAAGTGACTTAGTCAAAAATATCAAGTATTCTGATATTTTGTCAATTATTATTATGGATCTAATTATTATTCTCTTAATTATGTGATATATTATTACTTATTACAAAATATTTAAGCAATTTTAATTACATCTTGGTTCAGACCATGTTAACATATTTTTATAGAGATATATATTAGTTTACATGGGAGGGATAGTGTGGTGGACATGGATAAGCCACCCTTTCACATATGTGGGAATATGAGGACATGTAAATGGCCTTTACAATAGGTAAGATACTTTCAAAGTGCGGTCATCCCAAAATGTATGCACAAATGTGGATTTATATCCCATGTACCACTAAGAAGAACTTAATGTATTTTAGGATCTTTAGAGACTGGCTGATCTGTTATTCTATTATATGGAGATCATATAGAGTGTTTATTTGGTGGAAAAAGGATGATGAAAAAGAGTGATTATTAAGTTCCATGATAAATTTACTAATGGATATGAGTATTTATTATATGAGTATTTCATGAGATAATTTCTTATTACACAAACAAAACCCCCAAAACCTACTTGAAAATGGACCCATAGAGTTGGATATCATCTTGAAGAGTGAGTTTGACATATTGTCATAGATTTTTATATTATTCATATAGGGGAGTTAGATCTTCCACTAGTGAATTTATATGTGGTTGATGTAGGATGTAAAACTATGTATAATTAGTGGTGCTTACATTCCTAGTGGGCATTATAATTTTCCATTTTGGTAGAATCCCTAGTGGTTGGTACAAAGGTATAACCTAATTTAGACATGCTATAAAATGAATGTTAGAGATAGTAAACATGAAAACATGATTCCAAAAATATGTATTGATGTAGGTATATGTATTAATTTATAATGTTTAATATTTTTGTCATTATTTTATATTTTTTTAATCAATATATTATGTTTTTTTAGGTTATAACTATTGGGTGATAATCATTGAGGCTTTATTTGGATACTGAAAAGGCACATCCTTAACAATGTGATGTCAGGTGGTTTATTAGAGATAGTATATGACATAGTGGAATTTCATGTACACTTTTTTTTTCCTAATATAGTTTCCACTTATGTCTATACTGATGTTATAGATTAACAACTCAAGTTGAGAGTAAAAAATACACAGTTGAGAGAATAACTAGATAATCAATAGATTTCATCATTAATTATTAGTGTGGATGTTGATAAGAGAAGTTTTAAGAATTATGTATAATTATATAATGAGTATGTGAAGGTTATTATTTGTATTCATTCTAAATCAAATATATACAAAGATTGTGAGGGGTGTGTGTGTGTGTGTGTGTGTGTGTGTGTGTGTGTGTGTGTGTGTGTGTGTGTGTGTGTGTGTGTGTGTGTGTGTGTGTGTGTGTGTGTTTTAAAATCTATGGCTTATGAGAGAAACAAACCACAAAGATATTTCCTACTCTAAAATTAAAACACATGCTTAGATTGAGTGAATAAATTAAAAATAATGATACCTTCACTTACCCAAGTGAATTTATCCCCTATTTATTATATTTTCTCATACTTCATGATGGATTGTGTTTTATCAAAAAATAATGCAAGATTTTTGTAGTAGGCACCTGTGATGGGTGATTTTTTGCTTGTTGAGATAACATAGATTTAGATTCAAATTCAAAATAATAATGATTATAATAAAATATGAATGGTAATTTATAGATTTTAGGATGAAAAAATAAATGATTGAGATTCATTTTATCAAATTAAAAACTTAATTTTAGATGGATGAGATTAACTCACTTGATCTAGAGCTTCCATCATTTGATTTTATTTAAAATCTATTTGATTAGTTCAATGAGGAAGTTAAATAATTTTATTTACTTTTGATTTTTTTGATTTTTTAGATGTGAAAGGATAAATAAGGAAATAATTGATTACATGGATTGAATTTCCTTTTTGAATATGTAATTGATTAAGTGATGACATGGATTTTATCATGGGTAATGATAATAATTATTTTTATTTATTTTTAATAAATATGTCGGCATAAAATTAGTTATGAATTAATTAATTAATCATTATTAATTATTCAATTATCCATGGGGTGTAATTAGTTGTATTAAATGGGGTTAATTAACTGTCATGGTGAAATTAATTGATTAACATGGTGGTGTTGGTGTGGATTGTCAAGATCCTCCTTAGATTACAATTGATTACCTTTGTATAAGTAACTAAACATGGAATTAAACCAGAAGTAATAAGTAACTAGAAATCAGAAATAGCAAAGAATAGGAGATACGAGAAGTAACCAATCTATATTAAACTCTTCCAGAAGGAAATACAATGAAGAAATCTCTTTCTTTCCACACCTCTTGGGTGTACAGTAATTCTCCCTCAAGAGTTATCTCTCTCTCAATCAATTACAACCAACTCAAACCCTGAGTTGTTCCCTCTAGTGACAATCAACCCAATGGTTGTTGTTGCCTACCTTCCAAGTGACAATTAACTCAACCATTGTTGCCTCCTTGACCACAGACCTTCTTGATCTTGCACCTTGCAGATCTAATTGATCTTGCTCACATTACAATACAGCCCCATGGGTCTCTTAAATAGATCTCAAACCAAACAATAATTATAAACCCAGACTCAAGACTAAAATTAGTCTTTACATGCAAAATAACTATTCATCTAAAATTAGAATAGTTATAGAAACACATAGGTGACCGATGTCAGTTCCTGTCTGACTGATGCCGGCCGACCATAACCGATGTTGGTTACTGTGTAGCTAAAGATAACCAATGTCGATCAACCCCTAACTAATGTCAGTTAGCTTTGACTAATGTCAGTTACTGTGTAACCCAGCAACCTCCACATTTGCACATTTAGTGAAGCTTTTAGCTCCACAACTCAACAATCTCCCACTTGGAGATACACAGTTGCACCTGTACCTGTACAGCAACATCCTCTAATTTGTTTCTAGATTATTTCTCCATCTTCAAGTTCAATCTTGAAGACCAACAAAAGTTGAATGAAGATTCAAATTCTCCTTTGTTACCAGCTTTGTTAGCATATCATTAGGGTTCTTATCCGTATGGATCTTTTCCAGCTTCAACTGACCATCCTTCAATACCTATCTAATGAAGTGGTACCTAAGCTGTATATTTTTGGTTCTTGAATGAAAGGTTGAATCCTTTGCCAAATGAATTACACTTTGACTATCACTATATAATCTGTAACTCTCTTGATCCTTTCCCAACTCTTCCATGAACTAAATCATCCAATTCATTTCCTTGCTAGCCTCTATGACTGCAACAACCTTCTGCAACTTTGAAATCTAGCTAACCGTTGTTCCACCAACAGTGAACACATATCATGTGCTGCTTCTCCTGCCATCCACATCACCTACCATATCTAAATCTACATACGCATGTAGAGAAGTGTTTGACCCTCCATAGCATAAATGCCTACTACTAGTCCCTCTCAGATATCTGAGAATCCACTGAACTACTTTCCAGTGCTTCTTTCCTGGATTGGCCATAAACTTACTGACAACTCCCACTGCTTGGGCAATATTAGGTCTAGTACATACCAAGTACTCAACCTCATCATGTGATTTAGGACACTGTTCTTTGCTTAAATTGAACTATCCAGCCATAGGTGTGCTTACCAATTTTACTTCCTGCATATTAAACCTCTCCACTACCTTATTCACATAATCCTCTTGAGACAAAATCAACCTGTGATTTTCCCTATCTCTAGAAATACTCATGCCAAGGATTGTTACTCCTAAATCCTTCATGGCAAATGTATGAGCTAATTTTACCTTTAGCTCAGTAATTCCCTACATGTGTGAACCTGCAACAAGCATATCATCTACATATAGTAATAGGATAATGTAGCTACTATTATCTAATCTAGTAAATTAAACATAATAGTCACATTGACATTGACTAAAGCCATGCTCTGTCACAAACCTATCAAACCTCAAATACCACTGTCTTGGAGCTTGCTCAAGACCATATAACCTGGCCTTATGTCTCAATTTTCCATTCTCTCCTTTCTTTAACCTGTAAATCCATTCATTTTTTAGTGCTTTCTTTCTAGCTGGCAACTCTACCAAATCCCACATTTGGTTCTCTACCAAGGAATCAATTTCCTCAATCATGTCATGCTCCCATTGTTTCCTAGATTCTACCTACATTGCCTCTTCAAAACTTCCTAGTTTTCCACCATTAGTGAGCAACAAGTAGTATAAATAAGGGGAATAATGAATTTGAGGTTTACTTACCCTTTTAGACCTCCTCATAGGAATTTGAGACTCATTGATAGCTTGTTATCCACCCAAATTTCATTCTAATAGTGACCGATCCTAGTCATCTCTTGGTGTGCACTAGACTGATGTCAGTTCCACCTAACCAACCTGACCGATGTTGGTTCTCACTTGATCGACATTAGTTTCCACCTGCCTGACATCACCGACTTTGGTCTTCACCTGATCGACATCGGTTCCTACCTGATTGACGCCAGTCTCTGCCTGATCGATGTCAATGTCTGTGTTTTCTTGTGAGTGATGATTTTTACCTATGAGCTCATTATGGAACATAACCTCATCCAAATCAAGATTGCCCTGCTTAGAATTATTCAGCCTCTTGAGTTGATCACTTTCCATCACCTTCTCATTGAAAACCAAGGCTTTTCAGTTCTTAAATGTGTCAAAAACATCAAATTTCCTCTTTATGCAATAAACCCATACCTTTCTTGTAGCATCATCAATGAAAGAAACATAATACTGTGATCCTCTAATATAAGCTCCTTGAGCTGGTCCCCACACATCTGTGTGAACAAGCTCCAACCTGTGCTTCTTCTTTGTTGACCCAATTTTGTGAAACCTCACTTTCTCCTATTTCCCAAAAATACAATGCTCACAAAAATCTAGATCTATCAAATCTGAAAGCTTACCTTTTGACTTAAGAACATCCATTCCCTTCTCACTCATGTGACCAAGCCTATAGTGCCACATCTTTGCATCTACATCTAAAGTAGATAAAATAGAAGGAGAATCAGTAATACAAGTAGATAGATAAAGTGTACCTACTTTCTTACCTCTAGCTAAAACAAGTGAACCCTTGGAAACTTTCCAAGATTTAGCTTTGAGAGTTACTGTGCAACCCTCATCACCCAACTTTCCTGCACAAATTAGATTCCACTTTAGGATGGGTACATGCATAACATCCTTCAACACTAATGTGTTGCCATTCTGCAATTTCAGCTGCACTTTTCTTTTGCCAACAATTTGACAAGGCTCACCATCCCCTAAATAAATTTTTTCAAAGTCTCCATGGACATAATCATTGAAAAATTCTCTATTTGGGGTTGCATGGAAAGAAGCACTAAAATCTAAAACCCATGATTCTACTTGACTATCTAAAGAAAACATAAGAGCATCCTGTGCAATAATACCTGCATCATTTTCTTCTTTACCTTCATGCTGATCTTCTTTCAACCAACAATCTTTCTTTGCATGTCCTTTCTTTTCATAATTCTAGTAGGTTATTCTTCCATTTATGGATTTGGATCTACTACCTATCTTTGACCTTGATTTCCCTTGCTTGTCCTTCTCTCTTTGCCATCCCTTGCTTTCAACACTTAAAGCATTACCTAATGTTTCCCGTGTGCTTTTCTTGCAAATTTATTCATTCAAGATTACACTAACAACATCATCAACTTTCAAGATATTTGAAGCAGATGCAGTATTACTAACTGCCATTACCAAGCTATCCCAACTTTTAGGTAAAGAGCATAAGATTAAGAGAGCCTTAATTTCATCATCAAAAACTATTTTGACTAAATTTAACTGATTTACTAATCCATGGAAATCACTAAGATGACTATGTACCAATCCACCTTCCTGCATTTGCAAATTAAATAATTGCTTCATAAGAAATAGCTTATTTAAAGCTGAGGGTTTTTCATATAAATTTATCAAAGTATCCATTAACTCTACCATTGTCTTTGCCTCTGATAAGTTGAAAATCATAGATGATGCCAGGCTCAACCTTATAGATCTCAGAGCCTTTCTATCAAGAACATTCCATTCTTCATCTTGCATATATGTGGGCTTACTTGAAACCCCACCCAATGGTAAGTACAAATCTTTCTGATATAGATAATCTTCTATCTACATCCTCCATAATTGATAATTTTTGCCATTGAATTTCTCCATTCTTAGTTTACTTTCTTTTGCCATTGCTTTACTCCCACTCAAATAGAAACCCCTATGAGTGAACCTGTAATCAACAAACACTAACCCACTCTAATGAACCACTTGTCAGTAAACCAAGCTCTGATACCAATTGTCAGGATCCTCCTTAGAGTATAATTGATTACCTTTGTATAAGCAACTAAACATGGAATTAAACCAAAAGTAATAAGTAACTAGAAATCAGAAATAGCAAAGAATAGGAGATATGAGAAACAAACAATCTGTATTAAACTCTTCCAGAAGGAAATACAATGAAGAAATCTCTTTCTTTCCACACCTCTTGGGTGTACAATAATTCTCCCTCAAGATTTCTCTCTCTCTCAATCAATTACAACCAACTCAAACCTTGAGTTGTTCCCTCCAGTGATAATCAACCCAATGGTTGTTGTTGCCTACCTTCCAAGTGACAATCAACTCAATCGTTGTTGCCTCCTTGACCACAGACCTTCTTGATCTTGCACCTTGCAGATCTAATTGATCTTGCTCACATTACAATACATCCCCATGGGTCTCTTAAATAGATCCCAAACCAAACAATAATTAGAAATGTAGACTTAAGACTAAAATTAGTCTTTACATGCAAACTAACTATTCATCTAAAATTAGAACAGTTCTGGAAACACACAGGTGACCGATGTTGGTTCCTGTCTGACCAATGTTGGCCAACCATAACCGATGTTGGTTACTATGTAGCTGAAGATAACTGATGTCGGTTCGCTCTAACCAATGTCAGTTACTATGTAACCCAGCAACCTCGACATTTGCACATTTAGTGAAGCTTTTAGCTCCACAACTCAACATGGGATAGATAGGAATGTGTTTATGATAAGATTAGGGTGGATTAGTTAACTATGGATTGGATAATGATGATGAAATTAGGTCATATACAAGATGTAGTGGGTATTAGTCATGATCCTAACAAGATGATAGTGGTGAATCTTCTTCTAAGGCCCTTAGGTTTAGGGATAAAGAAGATGATAGTGATATAGAGGAGAAAACCATCATGTATACATTATTAAGTGATATATTTTATATTTTAAACATTAGCTTCTTATTATGTGTGTGTGTGTGTAAATTTTGATTATGTTTGATGTGTACTTTTGTCAAAGAATTGAAATGTTTAATTGTGTCTTATGTATTGTTTGTTTAATTAGTATTTAAAATTTTAGTATTTTAAATGATAAAATGTATAAATTTGACATATGAATGATATACAATTGAAATGTCATGTATGTCATTAAGTATATCTAACCAATGATTTAAAAAAAATGGGAAAACTGATCACGATGAGATTATATGACCAACCACATAGAAATAATAATTATTTATGAAATTATCCTTTATAAATAATTTAATCTTATTATGCACATGTATTACTAAACCATTAAGAACACTTTCATTTTCCTTATACACGTGTTAAATTTACCTGTGATATTTCCTATAGTGGTATCTATCTAATGAAAATAAATTGAGATGACTTCTTTGCTTAATAAATATATGGATTAATTTTTACTTAATGTATTAATGTATATTTTTAAAACCTAGATTTGTTACCCATATTTATTTCTCTATGATATAATTGTATTCTTAATATTAGTTTTATTTTATTTTTTCCTTTTTGATACATAAGTGAACTACCTTTGAAATTTTTTTAAAAAAAAAACCATCATATTAATTTGATCAAAATTTTCTTCCATTTCTCATAACCATGATTTTCTTAGTACTAAATTAAATTATTTAATAACAGGCTTATTGTACTCAAAATTTTGCATGCAAAATTCTAGCTCACTTATAATGAAATTTTCAAATCAAACATTTAAAACATTATTTGGATATCATTTTAATGCAATTGGTTACCTACGACTAATGTTTTTATTCTTATCAAGAGTAGTTTTTAGATAACAGTTATGTTCACATGATTTTTATAATGTATGAGTCAAAATCCAAACTAAAAAAACCTAGATCTCAACCAATGGCACCCATCCAATTCCATGTCAAACGATCATGTTGTTACTATGATTAAGTTCCCACTATGATAGTTTTCTTCACTTCTATAATGAATGTTTCAATTGTTACAACACTTGACTTCCCAAGTTATGTTACATAATCACACATCTCACTCTCCCTCATCCACTTGGTCTCAAGGAGAATATTAAAAACTTTTGTTTATTCATTTTACAAAAATAAACTCAATAAATAAAAATATTATATTAATTAGTTTTTAATTTAAGATTATATAAAGGATTATTATTAAAATGGGAAAATAAATTGTTTTACATAAAAATGAGGGTAAATGAATTATAAATTATAAATGCTCAAGCTTTTTGAATGTAATTTCCAAGGTGAAAAAACCTAAAATTCCTTTCACATGCCCACACTTGGGGAATTTGAAGAAGTATTACAAGAGGTTGGAAGAAGTTGGAATAGTTAAAATTGGCATCCCTTCCTTTATTCCCTGTATTTATTCCTCCATCATATCAGTGTACATATTTTATAGAGAGCCAATTATTATTTTTTTCCATTATTTATAAGTGGAGAAAAAATAAGTTGAAGAAATAGTAATGGTAGTGGTGAAAACATGAAACAACTATTTTTCTTTAAAGAAGCAAAGTTGTGAAGAATTGATCACCTTAGAGAAGCATGGAAGTGGCTTTGTGCAGTTTCATGATCATATCAAAATTTTAAAAGATCATTAAATACCAAAACACTACTTCAAGATATTTCAACACTACTTAAAATTATTTTTATTATATTAAAATATTATGAAAAAAAACTAAATCACCTAAGGGTGAAAAAATAGTAGTACTACCATATAGGTAGTCAAATGTAACCAACAAACCATTTATCAAAGTTTAACTAAAGTTAACGATATGTCAATATAAAAATCCTCACATAAGAGGCATCAAGAAAAATTAATAAAAAATAAAAATCAAACCCAGATTATCATTTGGATGAGAATTCCACCCATAGATACATTTATCCATTCAAATTTTTAGTGATTCCAATAATGGAATCCATATTTTCCATATCAGGTCCTATTTACTATGTTACCTCAGGTCACTTCTATGAATTCTCTTCAGTCACAACCTTTGGTTGGAAATGCCTATCAAATTTTCTAAAATATGACTAATTTTTTATCTCTAATAACATTCATTACATCATTTACCTTTTGTATACTACTTGTATCCACCATTTTTTCCAACTTGCTAGTCAATTCCTGAAAATTCTTATGAAAAGTTTGCCAAGTCTATTTATTTTCTTCAATTAGGAACAAAAGAGACTCTAAATGAGCCCCAAAATCATGTTATGTGGGAATATTATCTACCATGATAACACCAATGTCTAAGTCCATTTATTCACCGACTAACATATTACCTCTATAATTGGGTTTTATCATGTCAGAGATTCTGCTAAATTCCATGAATTATTTTTTGCACTATCCAACACTTGGTGTCATTCTTATTTGAATCAAAAGAGTACATACATGAAAGAATAAGATATTTTACCTACTCAAATTAGGATTATTTAATACATGACCAATCATATTTAGCAATGGTTATGTCAGCCATAGTAGGATTTAAAAGGATTCAGTAAGGATGTGAGATAAGTTTAGGATACACTATAATGTATAATATGTATTCAAAAGTTACTTTTAGCAAGCCTATTTGAAGTTAGTATTCTATCTGCTTCTAAGGAATCTTCAATTGTAGATATATCTTCACAACCATAATTCTTATAATGAATTCAACTGTGAAGTCAATAGGTACCCTAGTTTTACCTTGGAAAATTTCATCATTCATTTGATTCCATATAAAACAAAAAATCTTAATGGAGAAAACAAACAATTTTTTTTTAAAAAGGATGATTTTTCTTTGTAAAATAAACATATACAAATGCTATATTAAACCACTTAATTTCACAATAAAAAATAATAGACCAACTATAGATACAACATTTCTAAATATTTGTAACATATTGGTAGGAAAATAAAATGTGTTTAATTGAATTTACATTACTAAATAAAATACAAAAAGGAGGAAAGTCTCCAAATTATCAAGCACTTCACCAATAACTAACTTATTATACAACAACAACCATCTAAAAAAATATTTTTTTAGTTCAATACAGGAAGATCAAACCACTTGAAATCTAAAATACCAACTATGGAAGGAGTCACAAACATTTTACACATGATTAAGCATTAAATATGTGGGATGGGTAGAGGAAAGTTTAAGATAGAGCATCTTGGTTGATATCTCATGAAGCAAATGCCATTTGATCCATTTGATATTATCCAAAAAATCATTATCATTATTAATATGATTCACTGATTTATAGTCCTTGAGAGCTTTCCTTACCATGGAATAGGTCCTACATTATATAGTAGGAATATGATATGTGTGTCTAATTATTTCCTAAGAGTCCCATCCCTTAGTCTCAAATAAATCACCGAAGTACCTCAGGCCTTTCTTAAAACATTTTAAGGTAGATAATCCCATGGTAAGGACCAGTGGATGTTTAATAAGGTGTATATTACACCATATTAATCTATACCTTTGACAACAATATCCCATCCAACTAAAAAAATGTTTAGCAATTACAAGGTGCTTCACTAGGTCCTAAGCCTTCCAATTAGATGAAAAGATAGGAGATCCTACTAATTTAAAAGAATGAGGGGTGAGAAGAATGTAGGCAATGTGTAAACCTTTCCATTTAGATTTACCTTTGGGAAATCCTCTCAAAATGTTATTTCTAACCAACACTTTCCAAGGTTCATCCCCCTTAATGGCCTTGATGATGCACTTAACCGTAAGGGTGATACCTTGAATGTGTCGGTCTTTCAGACCAATACCACTAATATTTATTGGTTTACAACAAAATTTACAAGAAAATACATGCCTTTTTATATTACCCTTTTCATATGAACATAATAATTATCTAATAATTTTATGCAATAATTTAATCTAAGTTTTTTTTAATATCCAACATGAAACATAATACAAACTACATGATGAGAGAATTTTCTGACAAACTTGGACTCTACCCAAGAGTGAAAGTAGTTATCCTTTCCACTTTTTAATTTTATTATTAATCTTGGTGTAAAACCATTCCCACATTTTTTTGAGAGAAGGATTAATAGAAAATGAAATCTAAAAACATCTTACCAACTGATTGGGAACTTATAATTGCATGCAAATTCATCTAGCTAGTCTAGTCATTTTTACTTCTATATAATAATATAAGACTTATGGTATGTTATTTTGGATACCGAGGCCATGAAATAGATATTAAATCTCTCTCTAAATTATTCTAGGTTTTACTTGGAGATCTTATTAAATAGAGTGTAATAATCATCAAATAGAACATCAATCATTTCCATTTGATTAGGAATTTGGATACCTTTCACATGGGGGCCAATATCAATCATTATCAACAAATAATGTAGTACATATAAAACCAAGACAAAGAGGAATGGAGCAAGTGGATTAGGAATTTGGATACCTTTCACATGGGGGCCAATATCAATCATTATCAACAAATAATGTAGTACATCTAAAACCAAGACAAAGAGGAACGGAGCAAGTAGGCACCCTTTCCTAATTTATATTTGAAGTGGAAGATAATAGATGATTTCCCCATTCACCTTGATAACTACTAAAGCATCTTTTAATAAAATAGAAATCATTTTACAAAACCTATCCTAACACCCAAAAGCCCTTAGCATTCTTTCAATAAAAGGGCATTTTATTCTATCATATGCTTTTTAAAAATACAGGAAAATCATTCCATTATATTTATAAGAATATCTTGTCTGATACATTCCTTCATAGCTTACAATGAGATTATCTAGTATATTTATACCTTCCATAAACTCAGTCTGGGTTTTGGATGTCATTTGGGGTAGTAGTGGGAAAAGTAATTTTGCTAAAATCTTAGCTAAGATCTTATAAGAAACATTGATAAGTGTAATTTGATGCTATTTTTAATAAGGGATGGATATCATTCTTTTGGAATGAGATTAATAACCCCTTTATTTACTTCTATACCAAGAGGTACCATTACAATTAGTTCTATATACATATCCAAGTAGTCTGTAGAGATCCAATATTTATTAACTCTTGGCCAAAATTGGCCGACATATGAACCTTTTGCCTAGATGTGGTGTGATAAGCTAGGTAGATTCCTAGTTCAGTGAGTGATACAGTGGTGGAATGAGAGGACAAACCTCATGATCCTACCACATGTCACTTGCAAGATTTTAAAACATTTTAAGCAAGGTTTAAGGTGAATTTGCAAATTGTAAATAAAATTCCTAGAAACAAGTCTATGATTGCAAGTGAAGGATTTAATAAGTTTACATGGTGTTCAAGAATTCAAATATCATCAAGGAGGGTTTAAGAGCTATATTTTATCCTCTATCAACACCTAAAGGGTTAAAAGACACCTACAGCTAGCCAATAGTAGGTTATATCTAATAAATGGTGTTTTTGATGAATGGCATAGTTTGAACATGATGAGAGGAGAGAAACAAAATGGATATAATGATCTTATGCAAAAATAATAAGGGAATTATTTTTCCACCTAATGGAGATCACCATCAATATTCAATAATGACCTATATTTAGGAAGGATAATAAGGTTTCTTAGAGATGCTATGAAGAGTTTAAAGGGGTTAAAAATATTATGGTTATATGGTCAATCAAGAAGGAGCCCTTTAAATGATAAAAGATGGACTATAACAATCTATTTCCCATGTATGCATAGTCATCCACCATGAATTAGCACCTAAAGGTGATATGGATAAGATATCTACATTGAAAAGGAGAAATTACCTAGCTTCAATCACTTCATGGAAAAGAAAGAGCTTGTTTGAAGAAAATTCAGGTTCAAGTTGCATTCAGGGTTGCCAAGTGTTGAAACCTTGCTCAATCAGATCAAAGATCAATGATACATGGGTGATCAAATTGAGTCAATAATTCAAATTCCCATAGATCAATATATATAATGCCTATTCTTACATACAAATTTTGATCAGTGATCTGTATTGAAGACTGGGGTCAATAAGTCAAGATAGATCTATGATATGCATTCAATCATGCAAATGGAGATCTAAAAATGAGCATGAAGTCAATAAGTCAAAGGATCCTAAGAATGAATGAATTTTTTCCATGTTTCATAATCATGATGAATTGGTACCATATAAAATATAAATGGCACATATCTGATTATGCAAATCAAATATCAATGGTATGTGTTCAATTGTGCAGATGGAGATCAATAGTGCGAATGAAGTTAATAAGTTAATAAGCCCAGATTGTATGAAATGATATAACATGGAATAATAGAAGTAAATGAATAGATATTGATATTATAGTACACAAAATACATGCATGGATTCCAATTTTCATAATCTTGGAGGCTAAGATCAAATATTAATGGCTAATGTTGAAAGTCAAGGCTAGGAAACTTCTGAAAAGATCGACAGAGTGAATTTAATCAAGTTTCTAGGGGGCATGAGATGAATGAACATATATAAAGTGACAATTATCATATTTTAAATTTAAATAAACATAATCATATTTTAAATTTAAATAAATAGTGTGGTAAGGAGATGCCGCATAGGCAAACATGTTAGATCAAAGGATTTTATGGACCCTATCATATGAATGTATAACAATGAGATCAAAATATGATTTGGGTTACTAGAGTAAACATTTAAAATTCTTATTCCACCATTAGAGCTTATTTAAACCCTTCAAAATCCCTTAGACATATACAAAAACCCTATAATTGTTCATGCATTCATAGTTTCAAGCAAGAAGGGATTGCAAGATAATCTTCATTTCTATACAAAGGTTTATTAAGTCAGGTTATTGATTTTGTCTTTGGTTTTGAATTTATGTCTCATTCATGATAAATACAATAATTATCTTATGGATATTCATTGAGATTATGACTATATGAAAACCAATAAGGGGATTGGTTTTCATCTATAGTGGACCTATGTTCAGATTTTGGAGTAAGGGTAGAGTTGTGATTGTGAAAGGAATGTCAAAAGGGACACTAGATGAATGAGTTCAACTGAATATCTAATAACATGAAGAACATATCAAGATGAATTATCGATATTAGAGATACCTTGGTAGTCATGAGAAAGCATTAGACCAGTTGGTAGCGTTGAGAATCCACTTTAGATGAAGGACTATGTTTTAGGGATAAAACATCTAAAGGTCTCAAAATAGTGACCTAGGCTTTTTTGTTGATGATATTTAACAATGTTTCATGGAGTTTTGATTAATAAAAATTCATTTATATTGTATCCCTATCCTAGGTTAAGATCCATGCATAAAAGAAGGGTGTGTGATGAGAATAGCATAGTGTCTGAAGACTCCCAAATTATAAAATTGTTCACTATAGGTTTTTAGTGACTTCTACATAATTTGAGCCTTAAAAGAACTCCATAACCCAAAGTTTCAATGCAATAAAATGTAGGTGTATGGAAAGTGGTTATATAAGGATAATGAAGATGTTTATGTCTGAAATATGCATCAAGAAGGGTAAAAGAGTTGGGTATGATCATCTATCATCACCTACAGACTCATAAGACACCTAAAGCTAGCCAATGGTATTTAAGGTTTTCCAAATCTTCATTTTCTTCCTCATATGCATACCAAATATTTTTGGAGGTCTTCCATAGGTCTATAAGTGGTTTTTAGGGTGCCAAATGCCCTTGGGAGTAATTTTTAGGGTAGATGGTTGAAGGTAGCTCAAGTTTGTGACCTTCATCAATGGGGTCTATAAGAGTTTCAAGTATTATGGAGTTTATTTTAGGTTAGAGGAGAAAAGTTAAGTTGAAAATAGAAGCTAACCTCAGAAACCAAACATGAAAGATAACCTCAATAGTCAGTTAAACACAAAATGATAAGTCAATTGAATTTTGCCTAACATCATCTAGAAGTTCAAGTGGGGGGAGGTGTGGAAGTCTAGAGGAGTGAAGTTTGAAGGTTGGGAAGGCAAGTGGAGCATTCAATGAGTTTTAAAAGTCTTTGGAGACTCGTACCTTTTAGTATATCATGGCATGTTCATCCTTAAAAAAAATTGTCTTCTAGTACATTTATAGGCCAATGAGAAGACTTGAAAATAATTTGGACTAATGAGGTTTATTTTGTTGAAGAAGGATTAGTGTTAATTTATCCAAAGGTAGTTGGGACTCCATAGAAGTAGTTGTGTCTCATTTATTGAATTTGTTTGCTTGATTCTCTCTCTCTTCTCCTTTTTATCCTATATCTCCCATGTCCCCCACATTTTAAAAGGAGACTCTCATTTGACAAGGAGAAACCTTATCAAAATTTGTATAAAAGACCTCTTAAAGCAATAATATCATTTTTCACCTATCTCTTGCCTCTAAATTATGTTTATAAAGCTTTTGCATGATGGTCTTGTGATGAAGTATTCTTCCATGTCCATTGTCCTTATTTCTTGCCTATTTTTAGGTATTTTCAATTTAGTTTTAGGTTTGAAATTGATCTCTTTCTACCATTAATGGATGCTTGGTGTGAATTTTAGAATTACTCTTTACTTCATTCATTGCTTAGTGAGCCTAGTTTATGAAATACTTATGAAAATTGGATAGTTTATTTGATTGTGTGAGCAAGGATTGTCTTATACTAAATTAGTGTTTATTTCATGCTTATTTAAGTCTCAATAAATTTAGTTTATCACCCTTTATTTATGTTTTTTAGCTCTTCATTTCCCCATTTATAAACGCTTTCCCAAGTCATAGAATTAGCTTACTAAGAGTTTAACTGATACACCTAGGGAGTTAGCCCATAACCCAAAGGTTCAACCCCACATAGGAGTTTAGTTAGAGAGAGCCTAAAGAACCCTCTCTAAGGGTGTAAATTAATTATACAACATTAACTTTATATAACTCAGCCTAGAAACCATTAATACTAAAGGACTTATCAGATTTCAAAGAGTCAATCACACCCCTGATCTCATATAATGATATATCACTATTCAAAAAATGCTTATTGAATTGAGGAAATTTTTATTAGAATAATCTTCTCACGTAAAACCCTACTCATTTCAATCTGATCATTCGACACCTCAGTTAAAAATAAGTGAATAGAAATAAAAAATGTTTTTTTATATAATCTTGATCTTCTAAAATTTTACCATTCTCTTTAATTCCTATGAATTTATATTTTTGGTGCTGGGACTTTAAAAAATGAAAGAAAATTTTGGAACCCTTATCACCTAGTTTGAGCCAATTGAGCCTAGACCTAACTTGGGCACCCCTGGAATAGTAAATTTGATGTTGTATAAATTCATGCTTGGTAAATTAGAATAGATTGAGCAATGATTAGTTACTTTGATCACTTTTAAGGTCCACTTCCAACCTGATAAGCTATTCTTAGGAAATTTTGAAGGATTTTATTTTCCTCTTCAATTTTATTTTCCCATAAGATCTATTAATTTTTTTATAAAAGTCAATATAATTATTATAGGTATCAATTTAGATTCATAATCTAAGGCAAATTTCCATATATTTTAGGTTGATTAAGAACCATCTAAAAAAATCATTTCCTTATGGTGGGACACATTAAGTTTATACAATCCTTTCAAGGTGGTTCTCTCATATTTTTAATTATTTTTGAGAGAAAACATTAACTCAATTGGGTGATAGTCTAAAATGGTGAATGGATAGACCTTGACTGCATTACCATCACCTTTAGGACACATCTCACAATAATATTTACTTAGATAGAATCTATCAAGTCTTGAGTAAAGTCTTTTAGTCCTAGCCTGGTTATTACATGAAGTATACCATATTCCTTTATTTTGAGTTTTACCTTTATATAAGGGGTTATCCAATTTGTGTAATCTTTTAAATTTAGAATATAAATATAATTCATTTCCTTTCCACATATGTATGGGTCCTCCCAACTTATCCTCTCTTTATTTAATCATGTTAAAATCACCTCTAAATATCCACAATTCCATTATTTTTGTATAGTCATTAGGTGCATATATATTACTAATTCCAAAAATATTATCTTACTTTTTGATAACAACCCAAACCACCCTATTACAAAGAGAAACACCATGGTCTACAATATTGTCCTTCCAAACTTGGTTAACCATAATAAGGGCACCCCCTTTACTTTTAGTGTGATTAGTCGAGAACATAATTACATTGGGAAAAATATAGTTAAGGGTAAAAGAGAGGATTGTGTTGGTAGGTTTGACCTATTAAAGAAGGAGAAAATCAATTTTATTATAGAATTTATAAAATATCTGACAATTATTTTCATATCCAGTCATTCCCCCTTACATTCCAACTTATAATTTGCATTATCAAGCATGAGATTACTTATTTTTAAAAGGGGACTTACTTCCCACCTTATTTTTATATAATATATAAAAACATTTAATAACCTTATTTTCCTTATTCATTTCTTACTATTATTATCACCATTATCTAGTACCCCATTTCTTATCCCTCTTACCTTTTTGACACTGTGACTATCTAAGGAAATATTTTCAGTCTTTTTCCACACCATTTGGGGTTATATTTATCCCATTTATCATTATTATTGGGAGTATCCTTATCATTACCACCATAGGTTAGAACCTTCATAGCCTCCTTATTACGTGATATGTCCATCATGGGCTTTATCTACTCAAAGAGATTATTAGGGAGAAATACTATATAATTATTTTCCCTCTCATCAAATTTAACCCCATAAAAATTATGGGTGCCCTTGAATTCCACCAAGTGTTCCCCTTTATATATGGGATCACCATCAATAATAATCTCATCATACAGGACAAGATCATTTCCTACATCAGAGGAAATCTTTACTTATTTTAGCAACTCAATCTATTTACCATGTTCCTCAATAATCATTGCATCAAAAAATTTAGGTGCAAGATTATAATTGGTGAGAGGCTCCCCAATATAAATGACATGGGAAGTGAAAACACTCTCACCAACATTTAATCCACTTTAAAATCTAGGGCCTTTATCATGTGATGATCTATCTTCCTCAAATTTAGAATTAAAAATAGGGTTTTCAATGTTTTCTAGGTCCTACATTCAAGGCAAGAAGGGATTAAAAATAACATCTTTGCTACTGAGTGTAGGGCTCTATTGGGAGGTAGTATCATTTTTTTTATTGGTAGGAAGCATAGGACAATTTTTCCTCATGCAAACATCTTTTTACAAAAAAAATCAAACATTTAAACCTCCCAATCCTTGGATAGGGAATATATAGGAGTTCCCATTTAATTCAAGGATAATGGATTTAGGAAATGTTTCTAGAGAGTCTAAAGAGATTACATCCCTCATGTTCATATCGGCTAGAGACTACCTAATATCTTCAACCCTAATCACTTCACCAAGGGGATGAAGGGATTGAGGGATGATATTCAACAATTGAAGGGGGATATTTTTAATGTCAACCCATCTAAGGGTCATTTTAAACACCAAATCTTGTCTTTCCAAATTATGGTTCTAAGAAACTACCTTAAACAATGATTGTCATATATTCTATAGGTATTTATTTATGACTCTTCTCTACATATTTTAATTTTTAAACAAGACCAAAAAAAATCCTTTCTAGAACATTATATAAAAACTAATATAAATACCCATTTTCTTTCCCTAAACTAAATTTAATAAATTATCAAATAAATTCCTTAAGGGTAGATAATTCCTATTCAAATAGATAAAGAAAATCCTAGCATTTTTAAGTTGAGATTCTTCCCTAGTCAAATATTTTTCCATATATATATTTAGGTGTATAAAAAGGGGTTTACTAGAGCTAGGGCACTTACCATTGTGTCCCTCATTAATGTCTCTGATTCCATCCTCAAGCACATGTCTTGGGCCAATAATGAATTATACACCTTGAGAATGATTCATAAATTACTTGTCATATAAATTCACTAAACAACTTCCTATTTTCACTAATTTTTCCACTACTCTTCTTAATATGAGGTTCGAAGCTATTATATTCATGACATTCATTACCTACTACTTTTTTATTTCCATTTCCATTAATATCAACATCTCTAAGACACTATACATGATTCATCACACTTCATCCATCACCTTCCATAGGAAAACACCATTAATTACATGTACCATCAACTAGTCAACATGTATCAAAGGATCAAGGTTAGGGCAAGGGAGTATAGTTGACACACACACTAAGACCAAGGTGACACAAAATGAACACAACATCTAGGGAAATAAAAACAAATCCAAACACACAAATGATTAAATTTAATTAGCCAAGATACATGAATCAAATCAATTCTAACAATAAACCATTTACATCTACAATGCATACAACCATATAATTACCAAGGAATCAAAGGAGACTAAGGAAGAAGGAAACAAGAATGAAGCACTAACAATTGAGGGTGACTATTCATCTCCTCGTTGTAGAGATCCACCTTGATTTTATTTCCCATTATACTTCAAATTATTTTAAATAAAATTAGTAATTTTAAATAAGTATCAAAAATTTGTTTTATGAAGACATTTGGTTAGTTTTCAAGATTTGATAACTCATTCAAGTTTGCATAACAATCCCCAAATTTTATAGACTATAAAATAATCCATGCACTCATGTTTTAAACAAGATATAAAAATTCTAATATGGTGTCTTTTTCAACAAGATAAAAATAAATAATAATATTATTTTTATTAAAAGTAATTAAAAAAATTGAAATCCCAAAGCAATTTTAAATAAGTTCTAATGTTATTCAAGCATCTCCAAATAATTTTCAATAAACATGAGATAATATTCATCATTTCAATATGAATAATGAAAAGTATCTCAATGCCTTAGTCAATGGTTAAACCCCCTGATAAAACAATATTGAATAACATAAATGTAGTTATATGAATATATTGGTAGTGTAGAACACGCTAGAAATTAATATTTAATAATTTCAAAACCTTTGGATAAGTTTACAAGAGTAGTTTCAACACCATTTAGATCTTTTCAATGTTTTCCAACATAGACTTAATGTATTACAAAGTGGTCTATAAAACCATCAAACATGTTTCAAGAATTTCTAAAGTGCTAAATGTTTCAAGAACAATAAAAGGTGGATTTTATCACCATATTGTGAGTAATTTTTAAAAGAAAATGAGAAAGTGGTTTTGCTAAGTCTTATAGATATCATTCAATTTTCAATATCTCATTTAACACTGCATCACCATCTCCAAGTCATTCAAATATGAATATTATACATGTGTAAACACCTTTCAAGAGCTGTAAATTGTCCACTATGGTGTCCCACTACAAAATTTTCAATAAATATCAGTTATAAATTTTTAAAAAATGTATTGTGCATTGAAAATGATTATCTCTAATTCCAATATCATTTTCAAAGGATGTAAAAAAATTTTGGTAACAATATAAATGCATGGTATTCAAGGAAAGGAATAAGTAATTATGTGTTAATTGACTTGGTTGCATAAAAAGTGGTTTGATCTCCTTCTAAAAGGTAGTTTTAAGAAATTTCATTACCAAACAATAGTGGTAACTTACAAATATATAAATCATTCAAATGTTTAAAAAATAATAATGTACACCATACCAAATTAGTTCCAACACCATAATTCAAGAAGACAATACGTTTCTAATAGTTTCTTCACTTTTTGAATTGAGTTGGTTTTAAATATTTCAATGGTCTTCATTAATATTAAGGAAAATTAAAAACTTATAAATACACATGATTTTAAAAAGTTTAAAAGGAATTTTTCAAGAAGAAACAATTGGATTTCAAGGAATCGAGAACTCTAAACTTGAAAGTACCATTTATTTCCATTTTCTATAATTTTTTGAGAAGTTTTTAATATCTATTTCTAAAAATCTTGAAAAATCTTGTAAAGGTGACTTTTAAATCTAGCCTAGTTTCTAAGCTATTTTTTACAAAGTAATTTTGTTTCTTTGTAAAAGGTGGACCTGGAGCCTTATAATTGGCACCTTATTTTACCTCTTTTTCAACTCATCCATATTTGAGAATCTCATAATTTGTATTTATTTATATTTTTTATATGTTTCCCATTATTTTGTAACATCTACATCAATGCAAATGGGATTAAAATCTGAATTTTAAGGCATCACATTAGTTTCCATGCTATAGTTATAATATGATCACATTGTGGACACAAGCCTCAGACATGTCAAGATGTAGAAATTATGTGATAGAACTAGATATGAAGGAAAAATTATATTCACAAAGTGAATCTAAGAATATAGATTTCTTCAAGCCACAACCTTTCCTATTGTAGTGCAGTATGCAAACCTTATGATTTTGCATGAAGAACACTATAATATAGAAAAGTGAAAAAGTTTTTTATTCCAATAATAAGTTAGTTATCTTGATTAGTCATGAATACATTAAAGATAGTTTTAGAATCCTGGACTATGAATAACACATTAAGATCAACAAGGAGTCTTTTTAGAATATATGGCATGCATATTTAATCAAATGCTCTAAATTCATTAATCAACATTAGATGGTTTTTAAATGGGTAAAAATCAATGGATTTATTAAATAACTACCAAGGAGTGACTTTAACCAAGATGTGGATAACATCATCACTTTTCTCAATTGAGTGTTTGCAATCCCATCAACACGTTACCTATAATCATGGATGTATAAGATCATATGTGTTATCCTTCATGAAAAATACTTCATCAATCAGTTGATGATCATAATCAATGTCATACACAAAAAAATATTTAATGTGATTATGATAGGCCATTTATACATGACCTCATACTTGGCATACTACATAGCTAGGAGAAAAATATTTATAGGCCTAAAGACCAATGGGGTTATGGATCCAAAACCAAACATAGTATAACACTTATATCCTTAAATTGAAATCAAGGATAGTGTGAATTATTTCAAGTAATTAAATGATTCATTCCTCTTTTGTGTGATCAAATTATTGAAAATTATCCTAATAAGAGATTCTCAGTACCAATAATGGATACAATCTCGAAATTTGGTAGTTTGTTTATCTAGTTCCCTATCTTATCCTACATTAGAGTTGGTATATTTAGTGGTGTTATATACAAATATCCAAATTACATAAGTGATAAATGAGATTTAATGGATTTATGTTAGTAACTATCATTAATAAATCATTTCCTAGGAGAAGAGCCTAAGACTATAGTTCATTTCCCAATCTCAACTAGTAATTATAAATTTAATTCATATTATAAACATAAATAAATAGATACTAAAATGGTTGTTTTTACCCTTCACATGTTCATTATAATATGTAAATTTGACATCATAAGATTCATTAAAGGCATTATGGGAGAAAACTACAAGATTCAAGCCCAAATCTACAACTATCAGGTAGATTTTAAATATAATATTAGTGTGCATCTCAGAGATTATTATAGAGTTAGTGTAAGATAAATAGTTTATTTTAATGTAAAAATTATACCTAGAGGATTCATAGATTGAATCATAAATTCATTGATCCTTCCAACAATCAGATTTCCCTAGAGATTATACCTATCATTGGTTGGTCCATAAGAAAGATAATGTCAATAGATGATATAACTCAAAATGTCAAAGAACGTAGTCTTTATTGGATACAAAAAGGATAAAATAATGTTCTATATAGTGTAAAAAATCAACCTTAAAGTCACAAATAATCCAAGACCATTCTAAAAGGGAAATTCCCGTATCTTACAAGGTCATCAACACCTTTTGCAAAATGATGTTCACTGACAATCAACACTGTAAAAAATAATTGATAATAAAAAAATATTGATCAAAGAATTAATTTCATAATCTACTCAACATTTTACCAATGTTTAGATAAACATGGATGATGAACGAGAAATAGTGAGTAGTCTAGAAATCTCATAATCCTATTTTTAACTTTTTTTCTACTAGCCTTGAGTCTCATAGATTTATTACTAATAATACTCTAAAATACATGGCCTTTGATAACAATCAATCCCCAATTTTCATCTCCTTATATTCTTATATAATCTCATAATCAGTAGAACCTACTTAGATTATGATAGTTGCAGTTCAATCACCTCCTCTAGTTCAAATCTAGATTGAATTTCATTAAACAATCCAAAGTGATCCTCCCACCATGAACACATTGGCATGGTTATATGAAGTCATGAAGAAAAAAATATTTTTCAAATAAATAACTATTTAATTTAAATAAATTTCATCCTTGTTAGCTCTTCCTCCTATAAATAATCCTAAATTTATTTTTAAAATCACCATGAATGAGCAAGTAATCAGATTTATAGATATTACAATACACATTTCCAATATAAATAAAGAAGACATGTCAATTTAAGAATATAAACTTGATACAATTATAATAATAAGATATGCAAATGATAAAGACAAATCAAATGCATAAAAATCATTGAATGCATATAAAAGTATAAATCTCAAGAAACATGATACAAAAATGAAAATAAACAATTGTTGGCATATGTTCAACATCTCATCAATCTAGTAGTATCTTATCATTTCCCAGTACCTCCATCAAATACATTAACTAATATAAACATGATTTCCATGTCAAGATAAATAGGTAACATGGGATAATCAATGAAGACATGGTCATAAAATATGTTGGTATACAAATTGAAGATGATTGAAAAAATCATAACAATATTTGACTAGATTCAAATAGAATTAAATACACTGATAGGTTTTAGTCTAATTTCACTTAGTGGATTTCATTAATTAAATAAATATTACCTAATTTTAATGATGTGGTCTAATTGGTTTCTATTTAGTTTTTTTTTATGGAATTATCATTATTTAATATAATTATCTTCATGTCAACTGGTCCAATGCATTTAAATTCCAAATACAGATGGTCAAGAATACAAAAATGAAACTTGATAACATCAAAGAGAGAGAGAAAAAAATTATATCCAATATCAAAGATTACATTGAATAAATCCATTTATATTTATTCCATGATGAGAATCAATTATTTTCCATAAACAACTCAAAAAACAATGGTTGTATATTATCAATAATGATTTTTGTCATCTTTAGGCTTTGACGTTTCCTCTATTACTAAGTTAAACAAACTCTAAATCATATTTAAATAAAAATTTTAAAAAAAAATTGAATATCATCATGTTCATAAACTTATTTATGAAGTGTAGATGGTCTTCTAATTTTATTTCATAACCCAAGAATTATCAGAGGTAAAAGACATCAATAAGGTACTCGAGTGTTTTAGTATGGTCAAGAAATGAACATGAAAAGATGTGATATATCATGAAATCATGTATTCATTCCCATACAAATAATATAGGTGAATTGGTTGTTAGTTGTTCAAATCAAATTGGGTAGAGCACTAGTCATTAGCAAAGCCTAGTTCCCACTCTTATTCCACCATTAAATGGATCATGCAATCAAAGTTCCAAGTTTGAAGGGTCCTACTTCATCAAAACATGGGTTATTTAATAATTTTTATTTTATTTTATAAATTTGATTTATTTTTGTAAAGTCCTTTATTTTATCAATAAAAGTGATGATGTAATAAATGAACATTGTCTATTTTTCATAATGGTAGTTTTAGGCTCTATTTTGTTGTAAAACACTAATTAAATTTTATAACTATATTGATAAGTTAAAAAAATGATTTATTGGGTTATTTGAACCAATTTTTGATAGGAAAAAGAAATTTCAGCAAGACATGATGACAACAAGTTGTATGTACAATATCTTGAAGAATTAATAAAAAAGGATTCATAGAAATTTATGCCTCAAGTTTAATTGAATGAATGGTATACATTTATATTTTATTCTATTTTGGTCATTTTTTTTTCAATTTGATAAAATTCTATACTATTGTTAGATAAACATGCATGAAAAACTTTAGTGTAGAAGTCTATTTAAATCTGAGCTAAAGGTTTTGTATTTTATAAGACTCTATGAGATTGAAAACAAATTTTATAATTATTTTCATAAGTTAATTAAAAGTTTTTTCATGTATTTTAATTCATTAAATTTCCTTAATACAGGTACCTTTTTCATATGTCTAAGGCATGTATTTCTTATCTCATTTGGGTGATAAATGTTTACTTCTTTGAAATATTCACTCTTAAGGTGTTTGTTCCCATTTTGTGTGGTTAAACAACTAAGATTGTATTATTTCCTTTATAATACTTATTTCATTTATATTCTTATTATAATTTTTCCTTCATTTTCCTTTCTTCTCACCTTTCTAAAAAATTAGGTTAAAATTAAGACCCTTATAAAGCAACATTTTTTCTATAAATTTTTTTTTTACTATTATGTGTTTTCTTTCAATAGATGTAGACCTACCTACTACTAAGAGAGGGACTCTATCCTATGATTATTTACTGGAACTCCCTAATTTGTGTTCTTTAAAAATTATTCTACCAATATTTTTATATAACCCAATGTGGCACACATATTTATGCTTTCCATAAAACCCATATATTAACTTTTTCCCACAAGCCTATCCCTATAGTTCAAGGGCCAGTTTAATAATGTGATATCAAGTGGGATCAACCTACATAATTAGATATTAATGATGATGTCATGCATGGTGCTTGATATTATGATGAGCTAAATTTTATTCAATTCCATATCATTTTTACAATGTTGAACTAGGAAATAAACAATGTAAAAAGAGAAAAAAGGATTCTTGAGAGCAAGATAACTCAAATAAATCAAGTAGCTTGTAATATTAAACAATAAACTATGCATATGACTATTACCATAAACTAAGATTTATCAATGACTTCATATCAATTGGATAAAATCCATAGAGGATGATATCTTATCAAGTCTCAAATAGTTTGTTTGGGATGATATAAAAATTTATACCCAATTCAACATTATCACTATAGTAATAAACATATAATAAGATCATGTTTCAATTACTCAAAGAATTGTATACATTATTTCAAGAAGATAAGCTAGAATATAAGAAGGAAGAGTAGTTAGTATGGCCACTCAAATATCTTCTAAAATAGTGAACTCTTATAATGACCATCCTAGGAGTTCAACTTCTAGTACTTTATCTAAATCTTGACTAGTTAAGTGAGATGCAAGAGGATGTTTCTTTAGATCTAAGAGAATTTACATGGGAAAATAGAACTAGTGTAGCACAACTTATAAGAGTTAGAATGTGATAAATATTTTTTAATATTATCACAAATAACTAAATCAATATATGCATGAATATCATGACAAATAAGACTATCTCAAAGAACACTTCAAATTTAACCTACACCTTAACAACAATAGTTTTTCTTCTAAAATGATAGAAAGATGAATTACTAAAGCAAGAAAATATCAAGGAAACATAGATTCATTATATTATTTACAATATATTTACAACTTTAAGTTAGATCCTGATCAAAAATGAAAACTCAAGAAGTCAGCTAGTATCCCTTTAAGTCCAATGAAAACAAAATAGTAATAGGGTGGTTTAATAATAAGTCAAACTCTTGTCTTATCAAGTTTTATTCTCCTATTCAGGTATTTTTTCCAACCATGGTAGTGTCATGGAGTAATATAACTATATTTTATCTTTATAAAAATTATATGAGATTCTAAAATAATCATAAAAGAATTTCCAAAAAAAACAAGTGATGGTAATAAACATCTAGACTGACATATTGCTACTCTTTCTATAGTACATGGAAGTTTTAGACATGAATATGAATATGTTTTAGTTAGATTTTTCATTGAGGCTCTTTAAAATGGATTTTAATATTGGCTATTTCATATTGAGCCAAGATCTATTGCTAATTGGAATTACATAAAAACCAATTTTGAAAGGAGCTTTAAATTGACAGAAGACGTTCATGCATTATTAGAAAAACTCACTCAAATGAATAAAGATGTTTATGAACCTATGAGATATATCTTATCTAAATTCAAAAATATACTTCATAATATACCATTAAATACAAATATAAATAAATAAAATTGAGAGTGTTTCTTTATCAACTCATGATTTATATAAGTAATTTATCAGTTGAGAAGAGACAAGGTAATCGACTTGAATGTAGCTCAGACATTAAACATTAACATCAAAGATGAGATGATAATTTCTAGGAAACTGAAGAAGGTTTCTTAAAAAGTTAATTCATATATTTTAGGTTAGTATTACAGTGAATAACTTCTAAAAAATGTGGCCAATGATTTAAAAACTTTGAATAAGCACCTACCTTAGAAATATTCCCAGTCCTTATCAAGATATTCCTAGCAAATCCATGTGTCATTCCAAAGAAATAATCCATGATTACAATCCATTTAATAGAATATTATATTTAGATACAAATTCAAATTCTCTAATGAATGCTATTTTAGAAACAAAAGAGATTTTTTAGTATGAATAATTTGAAGAAGAATAAGAAATAAAAAATTTGGATCTTCAAGAATTTGAGAAAAGAAACTTGGTAGAAACTCCACTCTATTGGAGATATGAATATCTATTCATTTTTAGTCTTCACCAGAGTAAATAATAAAAAAATCAACAAATTGATAAATAAGAATAAATCATGAAAGTCACTCTTCCATGAAGAATTCTTTCACCATTATAAATTAAAGGCAAAAAGAAATGACAAAGATGTGTGAATCTTTGCAAACAATTAATACCACTTATCCAAAAGATAACAATGATGTAAGAATTTAAAAACCCATTGAAATTTATTAATCTACTAGATTACACTCTTTTGATATAATTAAACATATAAATTAAACTAAAATCCAAAATTTTCAAGCTAGGTATCTAAGGTCAAACCTTGACCAATTAAATAGGCTTGTAGAGTTTATAAAAGGTAAAAATCCCAATATAAATAAGGCCAATGTCAAAGGTATACTAGCAACTCCATCCTATTATAACCCAGTAAATTCCATGGTAGTTGTCACATCCATATATAATAAAGTTGAACCTTTCTATATTTCCCTTTTCATTAAGGGATGAAAATTAAGCAATTGTATCATTAATATTACAGATTCTAATAATGTGATGCCTGCTAAAGTTGCCCATGCCCTTGGTTTGAAATAAACAAAGGAATTTAGATGTTATTACTCAATAAAATAAAAACATGTACCTATTATTGGTCATATCAAAGGCACTCAACTGGCCCTAGCCTCTTTCCCTCAGAAAAAGATCAAGATAACTATCTTGGTAGAAAAAATTCAAGCTACTTATGGAATATTGTTTGGAATAATTTTTTGTAAATAACTTGGTAGTGAAATTTATCTAGATATTTATCATGCCATGATCCATATCAAAGGAATGAAACAATGTATATAGCTTGAACTGAAAACTAAATACATTATATAAAGTAGATCCTAGGATTGATATTCTATATGAGTTTTAGAGATAAGAAACTATTTACTTGTGTCAAAAAAAACTTGGATATACATGAATTAATGGAAATTGATCCTAATGATATTTGGACACTAAAATTTGATGGTAGTTATTTTTTATCTAGAGAAGGAGTAGGAGTTATTCTTGTGTCTCCAAATAAGGAAAATGTTCCTTTCTCATATAAGTTACAATATGCATGCACCAACAACACTACAAAGTATAAAGCTTTTATACTTGGTGTATAGGTTACCAAGGAAATGAAAATAAGTAATATGAAAGTTTTGGGAGATGTGAAATTTTTTATCAAATATATAAAAGGTAAATACCAAGTAAAAATTTCATACTTCAAGAATTACAGAAACAATCTTTTGGTTAATATAGAATATTTTGAAGCCTTTTCTATAACAACTATCCCAAGAAAAAGTAATGTGAAATAAAATGTCTTTCCAGTTTATACTTATTTCTTAATCCCTCCTCTAGATATTGGAAAATGAAATTACATGATTGAGTTGGTATATAAGCCTAGTGTACCAGATAATATAAAAAATTGGAATGTATTTAATAATGACCAAAAAAGTATCACTTTTCTTGAAATTTTTGATATTTTTAAAAACCTATATTTCAATGGAAGTGAATCATAATATATGTACTATTAAACATAAACTCAAAATAAATTCATTTATGAGGAATATTATGAGGAAGGAGTGATTAAACTCAAAGGAAAAAAAATTCATAGAGGTTTAGTTTCCTTAGAAGAATTATTTTACAAGCATTATAGGATTATCAAAAATAAAATGTATAAAGATTCTCTTAATTTAGTATATTATGAAAAGGCTAATACTAAGTTTGAAGATCAACCCATATTTGTAAACACTGGAAAATGTTTTTCCCTTGAAGAGAGAACAAAATTTATCACTTTAGTTTGGAAATATATTGAAATTTTCACATATTCATATGAAGAACTCAAATCTTTATGACCAAATAAAATACACGTAGTTCCACTTAAGCTTGATTTTAACCCTTTCAAGAAGAAATAAAGGAAATGTAATCTAAAAATATAAAATATTTTTTTGAAAAAATTAAAAAAATGTTGAATTCTTTAATTATATTTTCATATTCATTATTCAACATGGGTTGTTAATATTATGTTAGTTTGTAATAAGAATGGAGAAATTAGGATATGTCTAAATTTTTAAAATTTGAACTAGGAGTCCTTAGAATAAAAATATATGATGCCCATCATAAATCAAGTTATTCAATTAGTTACTTGTTCATAAATGCTTTGTATTCTATATGTAGTCTCAAGATACAATCAAATAGAAGTTGATAGAGAAGATAAACATAAGACTACATTCATAATTCCTTGGGGTGTGTTTGCATATCAAAGAATGTCATTTGGTTTAATAAACATAGGTGATAAATAACAAATAAAAATTGACCTTTCTTTTAAATATATGAAAAATAACCTAATTTTGGTATATATTGATGATTTAAAGTGTTTTGAAAAAAAGAGATCACTATGAGCATCTGGAGAAAGTGTTCAAAAAATTTCATCTTTATGACTTTTATCTCAACACAAAAAAATCCATTTTTTGGGTGATTGAAGGGATAATACTTGGTCAAGTTTTATAAAAGTAAGGAATAAAAATTGACCCATAAAGAGTTGAAACAATCCAAAATTTGTATTTACCAACCATTAAGCTAGGTGTACACTCATTTTTCAAAAATTGAACTTTCTACGAAGATGTGTTCTTGATTTTGAAGAACTCACCAGGCACATTATTAAAATTATGAATGTAAAACCCACTTTAAAATGGAAACAAGAGGGTAAAAAAGAATTTTAAAAAATTAAATATTCCATTGCACATGACTCACCCTTGTCTACCCATATTTAAAGAAGTAATTTATCATATGCTATTTTTACTTAAACCATACCCTTTCAACCATTTTGATTCAAAAGGACAATGAAGGTATTGAGTCACTGATCACCTTCATAAGCTTTGGTCTTAAATAATATGAGATGAAATATTATCAGGGTGTAAAAACATGCATAAATTGATGTGAAAATTGTTAGTAAATTTAGGTATTATATCCTTCATTCATATTCCATTATGATGGTACCAAATACAATAGTAAGGTCTATTTTAAATAAAAAAGAACCAAACTAAACATGAGGCAATTAGATAACTAAGGTTCAATATTATGATCTTGATATCAAACCCATAAAGTTAGTTTAGAGTAAGACTTTCTACCATCATATAGTAGAACATGTAAATGCTCAAGAAATTCCTACTTCAACATGTATAAATGATAAGAATAAAGAGAATTGCCTTTTATTCTATTTTTAGACTCCATTGATGAATTGTTTTCTAATACTACATTTTTATTAACATATGGATAACTAAATATCATATAGATGCTAAAAAATGGATAAAAATTAAATTGAAAGTGAGGAAATATGTGATTTTGAAGGCACATTGTTTAAGAAAAATATTGATAGCTTATTTCTCAAATGCATTGATAAATTACAATATAAAAACCTTGTATAAGATTTTCATGATCAATCATGTGGTGTAAATTTTTATACTCTAGTGATAACATACAAAATATTGAGACCCCATTAATATTATCCTACACTTTTCAAATATTATTATGAATAGTTAAGGAATTTTGAAGCATGTCAACAATTCATCAGATGATAAAAACTTGAAACGTTCCCCTCAAGCCTCTAGTGATAGAGAAACCTTTCCAATAGTGAGGGTAAAATTTAATAGGAATATTTAAACCTCAATAAAGTATTGGTAACACCCATATTCTCACTACTATATATTATTTTACCAAGTGGGTAGAGGCTATCCCAGTCAAACAAAAAAATTATGAAGTTGTATTTAATTTTATCAAGGAAACATATTGGTATGATATGGTTTTCATAAAAATATTGTAACAAAAAATTATTTAATTATCTTCATGTTGTTTTATGTAATTTCCTTGTCACGTGCTTATGATTATTACACGTAAGGAAATTATAAGGTAGAATTAAGTAATAAGAACCTAGTCACCATCATCTATAAGTTGGTTAATGAAAATTAAGGGAACTGACACAAGACACTATATGACACATTGTGGGTGGTATGCATCACACTTAAAAAGGATATTGGCATGTTTCCTTTCTATTTTTTGTATGGGATGGATGCAAAAATTCCAATAACACTTGAATTTCTTACACTACAACTAGAAATATCCATTGAGAATCATAATTTTGAATGCCCATTGGATAAGGGGATCTTATATCTAAACAATATTTAATAATATAGAAAATGGGACATAAAAAAAAATTTAAAACATCAAGATTAGGTTAAATTTATCTTCAATGATAAGGCAAAAGAAAGATATTTCCATGTTGGAGATCTAGTACTCCCATGGGATAAGATAAGATAAACAAAAGGGAGTCATGGTAAATTATAATCTCTATGGATGGGTTAATTAATAATAAGACACTTTGAATGAGACAATAATTTCTACTTGGCATATTGATATGGTACACATATCCCATTTCCCTACAATGGAAAATACCTAGAGCATTACTTCAAATAAAAGTAGTAGGTTGGTGGTCCCAACCATGAACATAGGTGAATTTAGGATTTTGTTTGTTTTCTTTCCCATTACTTTTTCCCTTTCCTTTCTTTTTATTTATAATTTATTTTCATTTTTTATATTTTATTTTTCCCCTCTCGATGTTTTAAGGTTTTTATCTATCAATACTATCGTAATAAGTGACCTAAATTTTCAACCCAATGGTCAAGGTAAGTGATCTAACTAGATAGTGCATGTTTTTATCTCATATGATTGATCTATGATAAAAATCAAAGTTTGTCATATCATGATAGAGAGAGAACCTAATCTGTAAAACCAAATATTATAAATTTCAAACCATGTTCTGAGTAATCCGCATCCCTAATTGGAGCCAACTATTGTACTCATAATATTACACATTAAATTCTAAGTCACCTATAATCAAATTTTCAATTGGTCATTTGAAACATACTTTAGATATATTATTATTATAATTAATTTCCTATTACTAATTTTTTTATTCCCACTAAGAGAAGTTTACAAAGAATAATTGTGTGTATGATTGTGACAACATGTGAGTTGACATCGACACTAATGCAACCAAGTGCTCAACTAGTGCACCCATATAATTCCATGTAAAATGATCATGTTCTTTATTTATTTTACAAAAAAAATATACTATTTTAATTACTTTTCCTTTAATGATTATAAAATGGATTATTATTAAAAATGGGAATGCATAAAAAATAAAACTTTAGGTACATGATTTTTGAATCTAATTTCCAAGATGGAAGAAGTGACAATTTATTCCACATTCCTACATGTAAGGAACTTGAATAAATTTTCCAATAAGTTGGAAAAGTGAAAATTGACTTCACTTCCCTAATTACCCACATTCATTCCTCCATCATCTTAGGGCACGCATTTTATAGAGAGCTAGATATTATGTTTTTATTAATTTTTATTTGGAAAAAAATAAAACAAGCTAAAGAAATAATAATGGTAGCGATGAAAATGTGGAACAACCATTCTTCACCAGAAAATAAAATCTATCAACAATTAATCACATCAGAGAATCAAAAAAGTGTTTTTTTACAATTTTTTGATTATCTCAGAGTTCTAAAAGCTCATTAGAGACCACAAAACTACTTAAATAGATTTTAACACTACAAATTATTTTTAATAAAATTAATAGTTTTAAATAAGTAAGTGATAAGTTATTTTTCCAAGACTCTTAATTATTTTTCAAGATTCAATATCTCATTCAAGGCTACATAACCATACTTAAATTTTATAGTCTAAAAAATTATACATGCAATCATGTTTTATACAAGTTGAAAAACCTCTCCTACGGCACCTTTTTCAATAATATCAAAATAAATATTAATATTTGTTTTTTACTTTAAATTTATGAAATCCCAAGGGAATTTTAAATAAATTCTAACACCATGCAAGCATATCTAAGTTTTTTTCAATAAATAGGATATATTCTTCATCATTTCAATATGAATAATTCAAATTAGCTCAATGCCTTCTTTAGTGGCTCACCCACTTCCTAAAACTATTTTTAAGAACATAAAACTAATTTTATGAATTTTGTGGTAGTGTAGAACAAGCTGGAAAGTAATTTTTAATAATTACAAAACCATTTTATAAGTTTGTAATATGAGTTTTAATACCATTCAGATAGGTTCAATGCTTCCCAACAAATATTTGATGCCTTAATAAGTTTTTCTTTCAACCATCAAATATGTTTCAAGCATTTTCAAAGTGGTAAACATTTTAATAAAAACAAAAGGTGGTTTTCAACCCCATATTGTGAGAATTGTTTGAAAGAAAACAAGAAAGTGGTTTTTAAAGTCTTCTATAAATCCTCTAGGTTTCAATAGATCACTAAGATTCCATAATCATTTCCAATTAATTATAATTTAAATATTATGTATGTAACAACACCTTTTAAGAGATGCAAACTACACACTATAGCATCCCACTATAAAATCTTACAATAAATATTGGTTATTATACAAAAGATTTCTTGTATTTTTTTAATTCCAAAATATTATATCCAATTACAACATGGTTTTAAAAGGCTCTATGTAAGTTTTGAGAACAATATAAATGTATGGTCTTCAAAAACAAGACCAGGAAAATATGTGGTAATTGACTTGGCTATAACAAAAATGTTTTGGTCTCTTTCTCCAAGGTAACTTCAATAAATTTCATCACCAACCAATAGTAGTAAATTAAAATTTCATAGAATGCTAAAATTATTTACAAAGAGAATGGCCACCATAAAAAATAAGTTCCAACACCATACTTCAATAAGAAATTATATTTTTGATAGGTTCTTCACCTTTTAAATGGAAGTGCTTTTAAATATTTCAATGGTATTCACTAATATTAAGATAGATTAGTAACTTGAAAAGACACATGATTTAAATAAATTTAAAAGGTGGGTTTTGAGAAAACAAAGAAAGGGATTTCAAGGAACCAAGATTTCCAATCCTAAAATTACCATTAATTTATTTTTTCTTGAATTTTTTTGAGAAGTTTTTAATATTTAATTTTAAAAAGTTCAAAAAATCATGTGAAGGTAGTTTTAAACCTAGCCTAGTTTCCAAGCTATTTTTATTAAAGTTGTTTTATGTATTTTTAAAAAGTGGACCCAAAGACTTTGACCTGACACCTTATTTCCCTATTTTTCAACTCATTCTTCTTTGAGAAGCTTATAGTTTACATTTATTTCACTTTAATTTTATTTTCCACTATTTTTTAATATCTATATAACACGAACAGGATTAAAATATGAATTTCAAGGCATCCCACTAGTTTTTATGATGGAATTAAAATGTGAGAGCATCATGGAAATAAAAACTAGATGCATCAATATGTAGCAATTATGTAACATAACAAGGTATAAATGAAAAAATATATTCATGAGGCAAATCTATGTTAGTCGATTGCCTCAAGATGTGACCTTTCATGTTGTATTGTAGTGCCTATAACTTGTGATTACATGTGTAGAACATTATAATAGAAAAAAGTGAGGATTATTCAATTCTAATAATGATCCAGTTCTCTTGACCAATACTGAATACATTGAAGACACTTTTAGAATCGTAGACTATAAAGAACAAATTGAAATCAACAAAGAATATTCTTAAAAGACATGGGATGCAGATCCATTAAAATGATCCAAATTCATGAATCATCATTTTATGTTCATCAAATAAGTCAATGTCAAGGTATTTCCTAAAGAATTTCCAAGGAGTAGCTTTCACTAAGAAGTGGTTGACATCATCAATTTCCTATACCAAGTGTTTAGAATCTCATTAGCACATTAATTTAATTCATGGATGTAAGTTTCATGTGTCATACTTCATGGAAAAAAATCATTTATTAGTCTATTATTGCAAGCAATGTTATGAAAAAAACTCATAAATGTGAGAACAATAAGACATTTCTACATGACCTCATACCTGGTATACAACGTAAATAGGAGAAAAATATTTGTAGGACTAGAGACCAATGGGATTAGGGATCTAGGACTAAATAGAGTATATCACTTTTATCCTTAAAATGATATCAAGGCCACTGTGAAGTATTTCAGGGTATTCAATTATGTGTTCCTCTTTTATGTGATTGGGATGCTTTAAAAGTATCTCAATAAGATATTCTCAATACAATCCATGGATATAATCACCAAATAGGGTGGTTAATTTATCCAATTACCTACCTTATCCTACATCATATTTCTTGAATTTAGATTTCTTATATATAAATGTTTAAATTATGTAAGTAGAAAAAAGGGCTCTAATGGATCTATGGTGATAGATAACATAAGTAAATCATTTCCTAGGAGAAAATCATAAGACTATTGTTCATTTCTTAATTTTATTTAGTTAATATAAATTCCTTCATCTCAAAAAGTTAAATCAATGTATACCAATGGTCATGGTGACCCTTCACCCATTCATTATAATATTATAATTTTGAATTAATGGATTAATTAAAGTAATTTTGGGAGAAAATTATAAGCATGCATGAAAAATTGAAGACTATTGGGTAGATTGTAAAGATGATAAGAGTGTGCATCTCAGAGATCATTCCAAAGTTACTCTAAGACAAATAATTTATTTTAATCCTAAAATTATATATAGAGGATTTATATATGATAAGAAAAACTTGATTGATCCTTCATATAATGAGAATTACTTAGAGCCTATACCTATAATTGATTGGTCTAGAAGGGAGGCAATGCTAGTGGAAGACATAACTCAAAGGATCAGTGAATGTAGTCTCTCTTGGATAAAATAAAATATATAGGAGTGTTATATAGTGGAAATCAACCTTAAATTCATATATCATAAAATACTAAAAAATAAAAAAATAAAATATATTTCTCAAGGTCATAAAAATATTTTGTGAAATGACCTTCACCAATAGTCAACACTATAGAAGAAATTGATAATAGATATCTTTTGATCAAAGAAATAATTCCAGAAGCTACTCAACATTATACCAATATTCAGATTAACATGGATGGATATTGATAAATATTGATAATTTTATAAATCTTGTAATCGTATTTGTATTCATATGTTTTGCTAACACTAAGTCTCACATATTGATTACCAATACTACTCTACAATACATGGCATTTGATAAAAATCAAGCCCAAATTCTCATCTCCTTAAATGCTCATATAATATCATAATAAGAAGAATATTATTATCTTGTGTTGGTTTTATTTTAATAAACCCATATAGTTCAAACCCAAATTTAAGTTCATTTATCAATCCAAAGTGATCCTCCAATAACTAACACATTGACATGTAACTATGAAGTCATTAAGCAAAATAAAGTTGTTAAACCAATCATTATTGAATTTTGAGAAATTACATGCTTGTCATCTCCTCTTCCTACTATGAATAATCCTAAATTAATTTCTAAAGTCACCACAAATGAACAAGGAATTAGATTTATATATATTGTGACACCCATTTCTAAAAAAAAAAAATAAGACATGCCATTTGAAGACTATCAACTTTATATAGTGGTGCAAGGAATATATACAATGGAGGGATACAAATAAATTTCATAAGAATCATTGATTGTGATCACTAAATGCATGAAAAATTAAAAATCTTAAGTGACACAATAAAAAAACTAAAATCAACAATTGGTGGCATATGTTCATGATATCATCAATTTGTTAGTATATTCTTTTGTCTTAGTACCTTTAGTGATAATAGTGATGGATACAAACACAATTTCCATTTTAATAAAAATAGAAACATGAGAAAATCAATGAAGACATGTTCATAAATATATTGGTGCATAGATTGAATTTGATCGATGACTTCATGAGGATATTTAACAAGATTCAAATAGGATTGCATGTGCTCATTAGATTTGAGTCAAAATTCAGTCAAGAGATGTCATTCATTGAATCAATATTCCCTAATTTTCATGTCATCATATAATTGGGTTTCTCTTCATTTGTTTGTGATAGAATTTTCAAGATTCAACATCATGATCTTCACACCATGTAGTCCAATGCTATCAATTTTTGAAGATATATGCTCAAGAATGAAAAATTGAAACCTGATAGAATCAAAGAGAGAGGAAACAAAATTATATTTTACATATAGTATTTTATTGAACAAATCCTTTGTGATTTATTTCATGATGATAATCAAGTCAATTCCATAATGTGACTCAAAGAATAATTGTCAGAGTTGGTTGAAAATGAATCTTTTGCATCTTCAAGTTTGGATGTTTCTTCCATTACTAAGTTCAATAAACTCAAAATCCCATTTCAATAAAAAATAAGCTAACTAAATATCATATTATTCTTGAGCTTATTTATAATGTCAATGGTTTACAAAGTTTATTTTATAAACCAAGAATTCTTAGAATTGGAAGGCATCAAGAAGGAACTTGAGTGTTTTAGGAACTCAGAGCCTCAAGGAATGAACATGTAAAGATGTTTTTTGGATTTATACTGATTGTTCATTCCCATAAGAATAGGATAGGTGAACTGTCTATTATTTGGATAGATAAAATTAGATAAATTTCCATTCATCAACAAAACCTATAACCCACTATTATTCCACCGCCAAATGGATAGTGTTAGAAAAGTGATAATTTTTAAAGGGTCCCATTTAATGAAACCATGAGTTATTTAATATATTTGATTTTATTTCATAAATTCACTTCATTTTATAAACTTATTTTATTTTTATAAAGGGATTTATTTGATCAATAAAATTGATGAGCTAATAGATGGACATTTTATATTTTGCATAGAGTCATTTTTTAGGTCTATTTTCTTGTAAAACCATAATTAACTCTATAACTACCTTGAGAAGTTATAAAAATGAGTTATTGTGTCATTTGGACCCCTTTCTGATATGAAAAAGAAAATTTATAAATATAAGAAGACAATAAGTTATATGTATTTATTGCATGTATTTTAAGTCATTACATTCACTTGGTGCATGTAAATTATTCACGTCTAAGGTATGTATTTCCTTTCTCATTTGAATGATAAAGGTTTCCTTCTTTGAAAAATTAAATATTAAGGCATTTTTGACCATTTTATACATTTAACCATCTAATATTATCCTATTCCTTCTACATTACTTATTTCCTTTCTTGATCCGGACAACAATCCAGATGACAATTCGGGTGATGGGTCTACCTCAATTGATGGCAGAACTTCCGGGAGCCATAACTTTTGCACCGTAACTCTAATTGACTCACCGTTTGAACCGTTGGAAATATAATAATGAGGGGAACACCGTGAGATGGCATTGAGCTTTATCTCAATGAAGTTTGACCCCCTAAAACCCAACGGAAGTGTCCCAAATTTCAATTTTAGTAGTGCAGTCTAAAAATAGTAAGTTTATAAAAATAGTAATTCCTCAAATTTTGTATTGTTGTAAATCATGGAAATCAAAACAATTCATCTCCCTCAATATTGGTGACCTTACACATCCTCCCCACACCTTCAAAACATGTATAAATGAAGATGTAACCCGAAATGGAAATCAGACATCTCTTCTCAGAGATAAGCATATGTTTGGGTCTACTATATGCAAAATTTAGAAAATAAATCTCATATACTCCTTGTGCGGCCAGTCAAAAAACTAGTCAGGCTGGTCAAACTATAGAAATTGACCATCATGGAAAATTTTTAATCTAGTTCCATGATGTAGAGTTCATCAATATATTTTTGGTGTAATTTAAATGGATTGATTTCAAGTCTATATGTACAATATTTTACACATTGAAGTTCTGGGTCAACAGGCAAAAATAGGTGTCACAAAGTGACAAGTGGCATAATTTGAGCATGCCAAGTGGACAAATTGCCATGTGGAAAAAATTTCAAGAAAATTTTTGGGTTTGTTTAAATTCATCTTTGATAGGCATATGTAAATGGTGTAAAAATATGGCTATGGGGACTGTAGCCAGTGGAGTCTACTTTTGTCTCAGAGGGGGACCCTATCACTAATAGAGCCATGGAGCATTTGGTTGGATGTTGACAAGTGTCAAATTATGAGTGGTCCACATGGTAGGTCCTCAAGCCACCATGTGGCTTACCGCCACTATATTATTCCATGGTTGAATTTTATATTCACCTATTGACTATAATTCACCATGCCAATTACCATAAATGCCACGACACCAAGAAGGTTCCATGCCACAATTGAGATAATTGCTACAAGCCAAGTTTGAGAACATTCCAATAGAAATTTATATGCCTATATTAATGCCACAAATGGAACACATCATCTAAGGATAGCACATTGACCACTCAAGATACTAACATTCCAAGTTCAACATGCCACGAGCTCAAATAACCACCATGCCAAGCTTGGGATGTGACACACCAACCACCCAACATAGCAATACCAATGTGTATACTAACATTAGTGAGTGGGCATAACAAGAGGTGATACGTGGCCTAAGATACAAACTCTATCATGAATATAAGTCTATTTAAATCCTTGTTTACATTATCACCTCCCAAATGTGGGATAAATTCCTTATCGGTATTTTCAAAAATAGTCTTTCAAAACTATTAAAAGACTTAAATCGTTTCTCACCTCCCAAATGTGGGATTTTGGATTTCAATGAAACTAAAAGCCTATGCCATGGGAATTGAACCTATGACCTCCAAGATAAAAGGATAGATTCCCAACCATTAAACCTATGGGTTGAAGCACTATATAAAGTGCACGAAATTATATTTAAAAACAAGTTCTCAACTGAGTAGCTAAGGCATAAGGACTAGTTTGCATGTTTCCTTAGTTTTGAGGTACTTGGAAGCATTTTTAGACTTATAAGTGAACTAGAGATATGTTCTAGACTCTTAGATGGTTCCATCCATATGATTAGTGTCTATATTTTATGTCATTTGATGCACTTTTTAATGCCTCAAAGTGAATAATAGAGTAGACTATGTATAGGCCATAATAGACCAGTTTGTGAAATCTCAAGTTTTGAGGAACTTGGAGAGATTTTCACTTCTCAGTGTAAACTAGGTAAATATCCTAGACTCTAAGAAAAATTCAAAAATATGTTGAATTTACTATGATGATTTTATTAAATACATTTTTTAAGTCCATTTTCAATATTTTTTGGCTAAAATCCATAATATTGTGAGATTGCATTGACGACAGTAAGGTGGAAGGTCTATCCATGGGTTTCAGGACTTTTTGAAGGTCTATTGCCAATTTATATGTAGTCTTAGATTATCCATTTGAAAAAATTTAGGATTGGATATGTAGTCACTTTTTAGGGAAATGGTCAGTTTGTACTATAAGTGAACCTAAAGATATAGGCATTGTCAAATTCCGTTATCATGTGCTTATCATGAGTTGATTCTATTTATGCATTCTTTTTCTGCATTTTGATTAATCTTATTTATTAATAACTATTGAATACATAAATAGATAAAATAAGATAAATTTTCAAATTCAGTTTCATTTCCTTGAGTGTTTTAGAAAATTGAGTAATTTGATGAAAGGATCCAAGGTAAATAATTTTGTGCACTAAATGAGTGTAGAGTTTACAGATCATTTTTGGTATCAGAGTAGTTCTTGCCTATCATTAACAAATTTTTCATTGTGTGTGTGGCTATTTGAGACCTACTTGAATCCATGATTTGTATATTTAGATGTAGTTACCCATGATGCTTTTATTATTAGGCATAATGATACAAATTATTGTGTCATGTTGAAGAGATTGAACACAATGAATGGAAGAACTAAATACAATGGTGGTGAATACGAGTGAAAATTAGTGTACATAGGATCAAAAGATCATCAAAATTTAGTAGAAAGTAGATTTTATTTTTTATCAGTTAGCAGAAGAGTCAAGATGAAAGAAATGCCATCAAGATGATCTTAGTACTTCAGCCAATCCAATCTATAGTCATTACTTGAGACGTGGACATGTAACAGAACATTGATGGTTACAACATCATGATCATGCACCATAATGGTTCCAATAAAGAAACATGGGTAGAGAAAAGGCTCCTATTATTCCAAATACTAGTTAACATTAAAAATCCCTAATTTGATAAAGGATACCATCTGGACCTCTAGATATTATCTTATAATATGTGAGAGCATCTATATAGAGTATTCTAGTTGTTTTAGAGGGATGTGTCATCAAACTTTTTTTTTATGGAGACATCAGAATAGGTTATGTGACCACTAATGTAGTACATCGATTGGGCTTGCCAACATTTCCACTACTACATGCTAAAATAGTTGGCATGTGGAATCGCATTATCTGAGGTATGGTAACATGTTGTTGTACCTTACAATTTGTAGTTGGGAGATAGTTATTAGACATGGTGACTCTTGATATCATCCCCTTGGAGATGGATGAGATGGCTCTAGGAAATTTATATCTCTTCACTCAGTAAGCATATTTCAAAGATGATGGCATAGAGCTTCACTTAGATCACACTTAGATCATTTAGTTCAAGATGGGGTAGGTCTCTAGACTCAATCATGATGATTTCAGTCAAACATCAAACTCATATGTACCAAGTGACCATCAACAACCTAAAGTTGAGCCACATGATGATCCATAGGGTGACTACTAAAGGAGTCAGGCCCACACTAGGATTCTATAACTGGTAAGGAATATTAGGTGGTAGTTAAATGCTTTTAAGTATTTTGATTTATCCATTTGTATATAATCATAAAACCAACATAAATAATGTGCTAGTTATGATGTATGAATAAGACCCATATAGGCAATATTATGACATACATCATGCACAATTGTTAAAAGACCCAAGGGGCACTATTTGTATCTATATATACATGCATTATAAAAATTGTATTTTGTTATGTTGTAAAAGTCACTTGTAGAGAAGTATTGAGTGACAATTTTATCATACTCAATTTTTATTCTCACATTTTGGTATATATTTTCCATTAACAACAATATATGCAAATTAGGGTATGTTTATTTTTGTTAAGTATTATTTTAAAAAGAATAGTTTAGTAGACCCAAAAAGCACTAGGTCTACACACGTACTTCTATAAAGGTCATTAAGGCTATGAAGCAAAAGAGGATGTTGATAGACGTATTTATATCCACATGTAAAGGCCATTGAAGATGTAAAATAGAAAAGGATGTGGAGACACATACAGAATCATAATTCTATGTAGAGGCTCATTACAATCGTGTAGTAGAAGAGGGTTAAATAATATGTGATCAATCAATTATTCCAAGCATTGTAGGCATAGTTAGATTAATAAATACCCATTAGATTATTTTCATAATTGACTAAAATTTTAGTTAGGTACCAACTTTTAGTGGACCAAAAGCTCCTAATGGGGAGGATTGATCCAAAGGTCAATTCATAAAAGATCTCAAAGTATACTAGAATTTGTACCATTGCATAAGTCCCATTGAGATATTTCTAATGGTATGTGGAATGCAAAAAATAAAGATCATATGCTCCTTGTGCAGTCAATCAAAGTTCTAGTCAATCTAGTCAAAGTAGGTCAAAACTAGTCAAACTATAAAAATTGACCATCATGAAACATTTTGAATCTAGTTCCATGATGTAGAGCTCATCAATATATTTTTTACATAATTTTAATAGATTGATTTTGAGTCTATATGCATAAGATATTGCACATTGAAGTTCTGGGTCAACGGGTAAAAATAGGTGTCGCAAAGCGATAAGTGGCATAATTTGAGCACACCAAGTGGACAAATTGTGAAGTGACATGTGGAAACAAGTTCAATAAAAAATTTGGGTTTGTTTGAATTCATATTTAACAAGCGTATGTAGTTATCATAAAAGGATGGTTATAGGGACCATAGCCGATGGAGTCTGCTTTTGTCTTGGAGGGGGTTCCTACCACCAATAGAGCCATGGAGCATTTGATTAGATGTCAACAAGTGTTAAATTTTGAGTGGTCTACATGGTGGGTCCTCAATCCCCCACGTGGCTTACCACCACTATATTATTCCATGGTCAAATTTTATAGTCACCTATTGACTATAAATCACCATGCCAATTACCATGAATGCCATGACATCAAGAAGGTTCTATGCCACAACTGAGATAATTGATACAAGTCAAGTTTGAGAACATTACAATGGAAAGTTCCATGGCTACATTGATGCCATGAATGGAACACGTCATCCAAGTATAGTATGTTAACCACTCAATTTGCCAATGTTCCAAGTTTAGCATGCCACGAGTTTAAATAACCACCATGCCAAGCTTAGGACATGGCACACCAACTGCCCAACATATCAATACCAATGTGTATACTAACATTGGCGAGTGGGCATAGCAAGAGGTGATATGTGTCCTAAGCCACAAAATCTATCATGAAGATAAGGCTATTTGAATCCTTGTTTACATTATAACCTCCCAATGTGGGATAAATTCCTTATCGGCATTTTCAAAAATAGTCTTTCAAAACTATTAAAAGACTTAAATCGTTTCCCACCTCCCAAATGTGAGATTTTGGATTTCAATGAAAGCAAAAGCCTATGCCATGGGAATTAAACTTGTGACCTATGGGATAAAATGATAGAGTCCCAAAAATTTAATCATGGGTGGTTTGAGCACTATATAAATTGCATTAAATTGTATTTAAAAACAAGTTCTCAGTCGAGTAGATAAGCCATAAAGACTAGATTGCATGTTTTCTCAATTTTGAGGTACCTAGAGGCATTTCCAAACTTTAGAGTGAACTAGAGATATATTTTAGACTCTAATATGGATCTAAAAATATTCTTAGTGTCTATATTTTATGTCATTTTATTCAATTTTTAATGCCTCAAAGTGAAAAATAGAGCAGATTGTGTAGAGGTCATAATAGACCAGTTTGCGAAATCTCAAGTTTTGAGGAACTTGGAGAGATTTTCACTTCTCAGTGTAAAATAAGGAAATGTCCTAGATGCTAAGAAAAATTAAATGATATGTTTAATTTCATATGATGATTTTATTAAATCCATTTTTAAAGTCTTTTTTAGAGATTTTTTCACTAAAATTCATAAGATTTCAAGATTGCATTGACGATAGTAAGGTGGAAAGTCTGTCCATGGGTTTTGAGACTTTATGAAAGTCTATTTATAATTTTTATTTAGTCTTAGAGTATCCATTTGAAAAATTTTAAGGTTTTTCATGTACTCATTTTTTATGGAAATGGATCAGTTCATACTATAAGTGAACTCAAAGATATAGGCATTGCCAAACTCTGTTATCAAGTGTTTGTTATGAGTTGATTCTATTTGTGCATTATTTTTCCACATTTTAATTAATATTGTTTATTAATCACTAGTGAATGAATAAATAGATAAAATAAGATAAAAGGTGAAATTTAATTTCATTTCCTTGAGTGTTTTGGGAAATTGAGTAATTTGATGAAAGGATCTAAGGTAAACAATTTTATGCACTAAATCAATGTAGAGTTTATGGATCATTATGCCTAAGAGAAATTGGTATAGTAATACATCCTATTACATATTTATAAGTGATCATATGGAATGCTCATAGTATCTCATTTTTTTTTAAACTAATTTTTCATGTATTACACTGTGCCTTACCAATAAAATTATTGCATTTTTTATGTTAACCTTATATAAGAGATCTAATGCCAATTATTTATTTGTTATAAACATCCTTAGATATATCAATCTTTTTTTATTGTCAACTATAATAATATTTCCTTGTATTTTTAAGTTCTATAAATCTCAATTAACCATTGGTTTATTTTTATGAACATCATAGAGATATCAACCTTTGTAGTATCTAAAGTATTATAAGATGGATAATCCACCTAGTGGAATAATTCTAAATTCTCTAAAAATTAGTAACACCCCTATCCAAAAGTTATAATATTATTTTCAAATGCATAAAAATTGTTCTCTATGCCCATTGATACAATGATAATTACAGACTGATTTTACCCCCACTCATGTTATATGTTGTCTAGGTTAATGGTCATTAGAAATAAATTTGATAAAAATATTATAAAGGAGTTTTTATGAAATATCATTAGGTTGATCATTTCTATGAAAACAAGTTATGTGTTTTACAATTGAAGGAGTATGACTTATGTGAGTTGTCATCTTATGAACCATATTCTTTAGATATTATTTATTATCATTTATCTTATTTGGGACTTCCTTTTTTACCATTTTTATTACTTTTATCTTATTTCTTATTTAAAAATTCACATTTAAGACTTGACGTTGTGAAGTTTTGGGAACCATCAAAATCAAATGTGAAAAGATGTGCTTGTGTGATATCTACTGCATAAAAAAAATATTCATGTACAATTTATAAAATTAAGGATAATATTTCAAAATATATTTATCCTTAATTAGAGATGTAAGACCTTACTAAATATGCATTTATTTTTAAAATTGGAGGGTTCATACATTGAACAATGTAATTTAGTTTTTAAACTTAAAATGTAATCCTTATAAATTTATCATGATCTTGTTGAAAATTTTGAATATTATCCAATATTAATATAATAATATTGATCGTATTTAAGTGGGATTAAAAAAAATCCTCTATCTTGTTAAAGAAATCTAAAAATCCAATAAGTAGATTATATACCTAATCCAATGATTCCCTTGTTAAACTTCAATGAAAATATTATATAGATATTAAGTCATAAATAGAATATTTTCTAAGATAATATACATATCTAACCATGTTTTCATATGTATATCCATGGCCACCAAAAAATATAAACTTAGGCATAAAAAATACTTTGGGATAGGGATATAGAAATACCCTTGACATTACATATTTCTCTAGTATGACATTATCATCCTTGTAAGCATGACATGATTAAAAACTTAAATTAAGGAAATAACTTAGTTTTGAAGCTCAACTATAACATGCATCATAGATATTATATGACTATTACGAATGATGGTGATTTGGAAACATTCATTCATTGGTTTCATCTAACTATCTATCTTAAACATATGTATAATATATTCTTAAAAAATATTCCTATTATTTCATTTCTTAGAAACTTTATCATGTTTTATATTAATAGACACATCATTGCATAGCTTAAGAACATCTTCACATTTTATAAAATAATCATTTCATGGTTTATAAATATCATCAAAATTCACATGAATATAATGAGTAACATAATATTGCACATCAATATAAGTATCTATATCAAATTTTATTTCAATCTAAGATTTATTATTACATTTCAATTATATATAATAATTATCATCACATTTCATTTCAACAGGATTAACATCATTAAATTTGTTTTATAGAGATGGATTAGCATGAAATTTAATTTCACTAAACATACCATTATATTTAATAAAATCATTTCATGGTATAATATCATGATAATAAACATGTATATAATCTATCAATTTATTTATTATATTATCTTTGTTAATTGGATGCCTAATCACTTCAAGAATTTTGTTAGTTGATAATTTTTTACCTTTTTATGATTTTTCTCCATGATTCATTAAATTATTAGAAAAAAAAATATAATTAATCTCTTGAATTAAAAAATTAATTTGATATAATTATTATTCAAAAGCATTGTATAAATATATATCACTAGCATACAAATATTCAACATCATCATAATAATAATAATAATAGTCAACATAATCATTTTCTATTGTCACACAAGTTGTTCCTTATTAAAATAATAAATTTCATTAGGCACACTAGCATAATCATAGTTATCCACATTTTTCCAATCATTAATATATCTATAAGATGAAATATGGGTCGATAATAAGGAATACATAGGTTAAGATATAGTATTGTTTGAGTGATATATATGCCTGGAAAACTTACCATAATCTAAGATGAAAATGTAGAAAAGGACAAAGTTTATTCTTAGGATAAGATCAAACATAAAAATCTAAGGTTATATGGATTAACAACATAAATTTGAAACCATAGAATAAAAATATGCCAAATAAATGAAAATTACAAATAAAATAAAAAAATTATACCTTAATGTAAAAATATTAAAGTCTAAAAATTAAGGAAATTTTTGATGGAGATAACGTAGGGTTTTTAGAGATCAATACAATAATTGAGTTCACCCAAAAAATTAACTTGTTTTCGATTAAAGAGATATAAAAAATATTAAAATATAGTAATTTCAATTACAAGATAATACACTAGCCACACAAATATGAATGTGAGATATATATTGATTACACTTAATAAATATATAAATGAACAAGCACATAGGGGATAGAAGGAACTAATCTTATTTATTAGATACATTTTCCCTTACCTATCATAGTCATTGATATAAATTTTTAATAGCTATGTGATGGTTCAAATTAGGGAAAATATTGTTAAAACCCTTCAAGACACTACTGACAAAACTTTAGCACCTAAAACGACTAACACAGTCCACTATTTATCAAAATCATTGAGAATAAATATGCTAGTCTATGATTTTATATATTGATACACCTATTTATATATTTAACTCTTACACAATGCTTCATCTTTAGCCCTAATTATAAAATTATATTTTCTTTCTAATTATTTTAAGAGCCTAGTTTTAAATTTTATACCAAGATGACTTGAAAAGGGGTTAAAATGGTTGGGTTAGGCTTAACCTTAGACACTCAAAATTTAATATATAATAATTTCTTATGTTTCCAATATTGTGAAGAGGGTACAAAATACACATACATCTCCTATTTAAGTATGTGTGCACCAAATCATGTGATTTCATGTCCAAATGTAATTTCACCTAGATCCATATTTAGTGTGTGTGTGTGTATATATATATATATATATATATATATATATATATATATATATATATATATATATATATATATATATATATTATTTATAAAACTTGATATATAAGATAAAAATAATTTATACATCTCTTTCTATTTATTCACATTTGATAATAAATGAATGTTTCTTTCTAAAATGTTCCTAAAGGATACATACATTCATACATATATAAGGTTTTTAACATTGAATTTTTGAACTATTGGCACACAAAATCCAACTTAATAATACCCAATAGGTAAAATAAAATTCCCTAAAGGGTAATGTTCCCAAAAAAAGTGAGAGACACATTATGACACTACCCATACGGAAGGTAATTTATAATAAATGTCACTATATAGATTATCATAACTATCTCAAACTAATAGAAAGATCAAAAACTAATAACATGACTAGGGATACTAATGATAGAATTAAAACATCAATAAAATTGGAAAACAATAATTTACATTTTAAAAAAGTAGACAAGGAAATTTAAGATTAATGCATTTTTTGTAATTGAGATTGTATATATGCAAAGTCACAATAAAATAATCAAAAATAACATTAATGTACTCTACCATAGGATGAAGTAAAAATTTAATTGTGTAGTCCATGGAAATTCCACCCAAGCCCAAGTATATTTAAAAAATGGCATCACTTACATTAGGAATTTAAGACATGTGATAGAAGTGAAAATAAAGAGTTTCCATTGCTTTATTTTAAGATGGAAATATGTTAGATGTATTATGTAGATGGTAAAATTATCCATTTGAACTATTAGTATGATTCTCCATCTTAACTTTTATTGCATTCAAAAAAATGTACAATTTATATGAGTCTATTTTTTAGCTATGAAAATGCAAAGGACAAGGAATAGTTTATGTCTTATTATATCAATACTTGAGAGTATTGTTAAGTATTATGAAAAATAATCATAGAGGTGGGTAAATAAGTATAATGTAAACCAATAATCTATTAGGGTGTTTAAATTTTTATGATGGTTATTGGCACATTGAACAAGTTACATGGTTCTCCATATGTTAGTAACATTAATAGGCTATGGTTTCATTTACTTCCAATTATTATGGGAAACTCTATTATGCCAAATTTTGGGGACATTATCTCTTTTAATATATTAAAGTAGATGAAATCATTAATTATAGGTAAAAAATTATTTTTGTCTTTTCTATAGACTCATGGTGTGCCTAGTTAAAATTTTCTAGAACATAATTTAATAAATATAAGACCCATTCTAAGGTAAATTATTCTTGTCTTATTCTAGGAATTTCATATCAATAAAAATCATGTTATCTACACCAATAATTTTCGTTTATTTAATCCTATGGTATATAATATAGTCCATTAATATCCAATGCCTAGGATTTTAGTTATGAGTATCCCAACCTTATATATGAAAAGGGTCAAATTGGTTTTACTCCTTGGATACTATCATCATTATTTGAATAATTATTGGTGTTATTCATGGGATACACTTTACGTGCTAAACAATTTGATTGTCATGAAGGTTTATCGCCAATATATCATTAGTATGGTGTATATATTTAAATGAATAATAATTTCACTATTTCCTCCCTTACATTTGATGCTAAGGGTATGTTAATTCACTATTTACCAATCCAATACTAATAGAACAATCCATACAACATTATGGGTTCAATATTGGTAAGAGAAGAGTATGAGACCTTAATGGAATAATAAAGGGATTCATATAAGATTAATTAACTTATATATATATATATATATATATATGTTAAATATGATAAATATATATTTAACCTAAATAATTATGAAGTGGTAATCATAAATTTGATAGATGAAAGAATATTAATTGCATTTATAGAACCACATGCTCAAGGAGACAATGAAGATGGAATAGACTAATTTAAACATTAATAAATAACGTAAAGTATTGGATGATAAATGGTTCATATTTAAATGCAGAGGATTTGATTCCCTATCCATCAATAACAAATAATACATGGTTATCATTTAATGTCTTTCAATAGGTAATTTCAAATTACCATATCTTGTCTATGGTTGTTGATGTTTCTCAAATTTCACATGTTGTTTTAATTATATTGAATTCTAAAATTTATAATATTAATTCAATTTTACCAAAAAAATGAATAACTTATATAGCCATAATAGTTACTACTCTCGAATGAATTTAATCCTCTAAGACCATCCCTTCATCCACTGTCATTCCATTAATGATTAAAATAAGAGAAAGTAATAATGTAAAATCTAAGAAATGTCCCAAATGTAAGGTCCCTTTGGTTTTATTCAAAAATTTATATATTCGTATTAATACATATTAATTCTCTTAAATGCATAATTCTATCACCCACTAATAGAGCATAAAAATGGGAGACTATATTGTAAAGACTTATCAAGAGATTGACCAAAAGGATGAAAAGGTTAACACCCCATCTATCATAATTATAAAAATACAGATTTATAGAAAAAAAATAAAAAATAATACTAATAATACCTATGTGAAATGAAGGGCTTTTGATGCACCAATATATATTAATAAATTTATTATTTCATCAAAGTTACAACATTATATCTAAAAATTATAAAACATAATGTAAAAGGTATGAATTCAATACCATGGTTGATTGAAAACAATAAAATACTCAAATAAAAATTGAATAAAATCACCAAAATATATTTTATTAGATGTTTGATATGTTACATAATTGGTATAGTGTTTAAAATTAAATACCTCATATTTATGGTTGATTAAGTTATGTTAATCATGTTCTAGGATGAAATGCATCTCTTAAAACACTAGGTTGGTTGCACTTCATAATTTTTTTTATGTATCTAAGGCTTTGTTTTATTTGGATTTGTGTATGCCATCAGATATAATAAAGTAATTAATTATTCAAATGTGAACCACCATGGATTATGATAGACTTCAAAGATACATGATTGGTTAATTTAGCATCGTAATTAAATTGTATACTCATATTTCTCAAGTGATTTCACGTTTATGCTATCACCTTGATGAATCATTATCAACAATGTACTATTGGTTCATTTATTGGTATGGTTGGTTCCATGAATTTTTCCATCCAATAACAACATGTATTTATTTATGAAAAATTATTGATGAGACCTTTAGGTTATGTTATTAGTTATGTGTATGCATCTAGTGGATTATGTTTATTGAATCACCTTTCAATGATAAAATTGTGAGTCTTACCTCTTTATGTCATATAATAGAATCATATTTAAAATGACTTTTTGGTGATTCACCATAGTCAATGCATTATTACTTATTTGAACCTGTTATCTTCATCATCTAGGTTTGATAAAAATAAAACCAATGACTAATGAAATTTCATGAAATAAGTAGAAAGTTGAAGGCATTTTAAATTATACCATTTATCCCATATTTTTAATAATGGGTCCCAAAAATTGCTCCATAATTTATGCAAGGTGTTTAACCTTCATGTTATTTTATCTCAAGCTTCTTGAAAATGGCTAAAATATATAATACCTTAGTGTGTAGTGATTTTTATTCTACATTATTGGTGGATGTTAGGAACATACTTACTTGGAAGGATTTTAGGACGTTGTAGCTTATCCATTGGGAAATAGTAAAAATACATAGTGAAATTATAAATTAGGCCCAAATTAAAAACACGTTAGAGAGGGAAATGAATCAAAATAATTTACAAAGTTAGAAGTGATTATAAATGGTGATAATCCTAGAAGGATAAACATAAATATCAAAACTTTCCATTATATATAATTGTGTTTCTAATTTTCCATGGTAGTTGATCTTTACTTACATGAAAGTCTTCTAAAAAATTTACATTTGAAGGTGGACCCACAAAAAGTGTCAGCCTTTAGATCATTATATGTATTTCATGGGGCATAAAATTAGTTGACATCTCTATGTCAGAATTTAATCTAATATGGATTACATGTTATGAAGGGAACCTTTTGAAAGGCACCATGCCTAAGCAAAATCTGATAGAGGAGATTATATGATTATTAATCTAGAATAAAATTTACATAAAATAAATATGATATATCACATTTTAAAATAGCTATCTAATAAGTTTTTAGTGGTCATATTCTATGATTTTTATTACCCATATATCTCCCTCAAAAACTCTATCTTATTAGGGATCTAACTAATGAAGTTATGTGTATGGTTTATGGGTCTTGAAAAGGATGTGATCATTCTAATTTAGACATGTAGATATCATTGAATGAACATATCAAGTATGCTTATTATCCATTTATGATATGAAATATTTTTGATGTTCACCTAGCCTTCTACCTGACATTCCCATTTTATTATAGTAAAATAGAACTAACATCCTTATACCTAGCCATGGAATGAGATGGAGGAAAATATCTTCAAAATTATAATAATGTCTTTAATTATGATTTTTGGGGTATTATTATCTAATTTTAAGGGTATTATTATTTGAAAGTGAATGAAAAGTTAGGGTAATTAAATAAAAAATAACATGTGAACCTGTACTCATCAAGTCAATTCATATGACAATTGATAAGTCACTTTGCATGAAAAAAGATCACCTGCTATCTAGTTTTGGAAAACTAATCATGTTATTTGCAAATCTAACATGTATATTTAAATATGTAAAATTTAGAGTTTTTTAACAAAAAAAGGATGCCCTTCATAACTTATCTTTGAGATCCATCTGATCTATATACTTTCTATGCCATAAATGGCATGCCATATGTGGTTTGAAAATTAGATGGTATTTGTGAATGATTGATTTTAGCATACTTATTGAACTATAATTTATTAGTTGGGGCTTTCATCTTACAATATTACCCAACACTCACATCACTACAAGAAGTAGCTTTGGAATTTTACTGCTTGATGTGTTTTCTTGTACCTTGTTGATAGTGATGAAACTATCATATAAAAAGGGGATTATAATTTTTATTTAAATTATTTTCATTTCTAGCTTCATCACTTTGATCAGGTTATTATTTCATTAGTTTAATATTAGGTGGGAATACCAATATTGAGTTGGAGAATAGGATCATCTTTGATGACCCAAGTTGATCTAGGATGAAAATTATTTGTTAGAAAATGCACCCCTTATCCTTTGGTTTTTTATTAGTATCCAGCTCATTTATGCTCTTTCTTTATACATATTTTCTATACATTTAGGATATACTATACTGTGGAATAATAATATACATATATAAATCCTTGTAAAATAGTTTATAGTCATACTCTATGGGTAAACAAGTTTTATACAAAGTGCAGTGGCACCTAAGAAATAAAAACATTATATTAAATGAGAAGAATCTTATCTTCTCCACCATGTGTTATTTTTACATCTTCAGTTATAACAATGGTTTATTGATCTTTAAAACATCATTTGGATTGGATGCATCAAAACACTTTATGAATACAATTTTTTCACTCTTCCATATTTTTAAATAATTCTACCTTTAGAAACAACCATCCATATTTTATATATAAAGAGGATGCCCCTATTGAGGGAGGAGGATGATATGAGCCTTCATTTTATTAATAATTTAAGATAAAACATTCAATTCACACCACACATTCATGATATATACTAATAAATTATCTTAATGAATTTATAAGAAACATTGGCCTTATACTAAATACACATGGTCACTAACTTGTCTTTAACTAGAGTTACTATCACCCTTATAAGTTATATGATATCAGTTACCTTTGGACTATGGATTACAAGACATTTTCCATTTTATATTTAACCATTTTAATTTGACCTATTATAATGTCAATGAAATTTAAGACTTTGCCAATCTTAAATTTGTATGGATAATGTTATCCCAATATAACTCATTGATTCCTTTAATCAACTAAAGATATAATGACCTTATTTATAACTCTTTTTTCTTATATTGTGATTTTCACAATTATATATTTCATTCTTTTATCATCACTCATTTGATGTCCCAAATGGTATCTAAGATCCTCCTAAATAAATCCATTTACAAGTTAGAAACTTGGGCATCCAAATCCTTGTTCTTAACCTATATATATTTTATGTTTGTGTTTAAAAGGTCAACTTATTTCTAAATATTTTTGTGTTTCTCATTTATCTTCAAATAATATGAGGAGACTATTTTTTTTAACTCTTGAAAGTGATCTAATGAGTCTATAGGTTTTTCATCTTTTAATTACATTACTTCCATGAAGGTGTCATAATTAGTTATTTACATATGACCCTCAATCTTGATAATTTGAAGAACCATTTAAATGAAGTAAAAAAATTATAACACTTGGTCATATTGGATCCTCAAACTCAAAATTTTAGATTAGGTGGAAAAAAATATTAAATTTATTTCAATAGTTATTGGCATATATCATACATTTCTTACTAATATTGGGAGAAGTCCTTTTGATGACCCAATAATTTCTTGGTATGGATTGAATGCGGGTATTAAAATTAAACTAAAGTATATATCATAATCATGGTTTATGAGTGGATTAAAAAAAGAAAATATGATGAAGGTTAGTGGAAATTGTTAGAATTAGCTATAGGATCTAATGAATTTAATAGAAATCATAAATAAGAGATAAAATAGTAATAGTAATAAACAATAACTATATATCTAAGATAATAATAGAAATGAATAAATAACTCAAATATGATTAATTACTCTGATAATTCAATATTAATTTGATATGGAATATATAAATAGCCATTACTTATATAGAGCAAAGCATGCATGATAAAGATCAAGGAACTCACACAATATATGTAGTTCAACTGATATTTGTCTACATGAATAATGGAGTGCAACTCCACACTAACAAGATAGGTGTCCAACTTGTATAAATGATCAACACAAGTTGACTATTAGTTAAACAATCTTATCATATCTTACCCTAAATAGTGGAGTGGAACTCCACTGTAACAAGATAAGTGTCTAAGTTAACTACTAGCTAAGCAAGCTTACCCTATTTGGTGAAAATTATTAATAAACATAATAAACTAATTAAAAGAATTAATTAGTGCACCAAAATAATAAATAATAAATAATAAATACAAGTAAATATAATAAAGCAAATAAATGTATCAACACCCCCCATAATCAAAGCTTAGGTAGGGCTATGCAGATAAGAGTCCCAATAATGTGTAACCATATTAGGTACTCTGTATAAATAGATGAGGAAAGGAGAAAACTCGAAGGAAAAAAACTCATCAAAATAAATATCTAAGAGACCCCCCTAAATAACTAATGTCCCTTGAAGAACTGATGTCTTGCACCCCCAAAAGAGATTGCAAGTGAAGGTACTTGCTCTCAGTGAAAGGTTTGGTGAAAATATCTACAATCTGCTCCTCTATAAGACAATATTGAAGATCAATGATCTCCACCTAAATCAGCTCCCTGATAAAGTGCAGATGGGTCTCTATGTTTTTGGTTCTCTGATGATGAACTAGATTCTTTGAGATTTGGATAGTGCTCTGGTTGTCATAGTAGAAGACTGATGGCTTCCAAAATGGAACACCAAGCTCAGTGAGAATATTTTAAAGCTGAATAGCCTAGTAGTGTCATTAATAGCACTATGATAATCAACCTCTGTAGATGAAAGATCAATATCATTTTTTTTGCTCTGCTAATAAATAGGGTCAGATTTAAAGTGAAATTTGTAACCAAAAGTGGACTTATGATCATCATAATCACCAACCCAATCAAAATCTATGTATCCCACCAAGTCTAAACTTGTGCCTACTATATAGTGAATCTTGTATCTGATATTGCCTTGAATGTATCTCAAAATGTGTTTGACAGCTCTCCAATGAAGCTCATGTGGTGTCTATATAGAATGTGAAACCATGCCAACTACATATGAAATGTCAGGTCATGTATGATTTAGATAGATGAGGTTGCCTACGTGGCATCAACCAAGGGAGTGTAACAATGAGTATCAAGTCTAACTCCAAATAAGAAAGGAGTCAGTGCAGGCCTATAATCAGCCATGTGAAATTGAGCTAACAAGTCCATGGCATACTTGGGTTGTGAAATTTTAATCCCAAAAGAAGATTATGCTATTTAAATCCCAAGAAAATAATGCAATAATCCCATGTCTATCATAGAAAACCTATCATGAAGTGCATCATTAACACTATTGATGATGGATGTTATGTTCCTTATAATAATGAGATCATCAACATAGAGAACCAAGCACAATATTGAATCCTCCTACTATAGAATGTAGACATTTAGATCTGAGTGACATCTCGAGAACCTAATAAAGAGAAGAAATATGTCCATCTTAGAATACCAAGCCTTAGGGGATTATTTTAGACCATAGAGAGACTTCTTCAAGATGCATACCAGTGAAGAATCTTGAATGAACCCTTATGGTTTCTCCATATAAATCTCCTTATGAAGATCCTCATGAAGAAATGCACTCTTCACATCCATCTAATGTATATCCCAACCATGAAATACACCAATATCTAGTATCAAGTGAATAGAATTCATCTTAGCAATAGGCACAAAGGTTTTTATATAGTCAATGCCCTATACTTGGGAAAAACCTTTGAACACTAAACATGCTTTATACTTATCAATATTTCCATCTGCTACAAACTTAGTACGATATATCCACCTACATTGTACTAATTTTCTTCCCTTAGGAAGAGGAACAAGATCCTAAGTATTATTCCTAATCAATGAGTCATACTCTTCTTCCATCACTGAATCCCACTCAACTATCCATGTGGCTTCTTGAAAAGACTATGGATCAGAAGCTATGGCAATGTAGGAATGTGGAAGATCATGTTGTGACTATGTTCTCCTTCTATCTAATGGATTTCTAAAAAAAGGGTCTACATCTACCAAAGTCTATCTAACCCATAAAGGCATCAATGGGTGAGGATCTGGAGGAGGAGGAGTAACATGTCCTACTAAACCCTATTGGGGATGTATTACCTCATCATCCTTGTTATTAGATGAAGTAGGAGTATCAACATCACTGCTATTTGATTCTTCTAAGGAAGAATAATGAGAAATGTTAGAAGACAAGTCTGAAGGACTTTCTTCAAAGTAAACACTTCTCATTATAATAAGCTCATGTGAATTTAGATCAATGAGATGATATCCCTTAACACCATCAAGATATCTTACAAATATTCAAGTTTAGATTTGTTTTTTTAAAGCGTGATGCTTGTCTGAAGGTATGTGAGCCCATGCTAGACTATCAAAGACTCTAAAATGATGCACATCTAGCTTCCTATTACACCAAGCTTCAAGAGGTGTTATTTCCTTTAAATATTTTTGAGGAACTTTATTTTGTATATATGCATCATAATTAATTGCTTTCCCAGTACTTAGGTATTAATGATTTTGCATGAATCATACAACTTGCCATCTCTTTTAAGAATATGTTCTTCCTCTCTACTACACCATTTTGTTGAGGTGTGTATGTAATTGAATGCTAAAGATCAATTCCATGAAGAACATAGAATTTTTCGAACTTGTTGTTCACATATTCCCTCCCATTATCTATGCAAATAATCTTGACATACTTCCCAGATTATTTCTCTGTTAGAGCTTTAAACTCTAGAAATCTATCAAATACTTTACTCTTGAGTTTTATAAAATAAATGCAAGTATATCTAGAATAGTCATCAATAAATGTGAGAACATATCAAGTTTTAATAAAAGATAAAGTAGGTAATAAACCTTCTAAATCACTATAAACAAGTTTGAGGACTTGTGTAGCCCTCCAAGCCTTGCCTTTATAAAACATATCCTCTAGATGTTTGCCTATGGCACAACCATGACATACACCCCTTGAATATTAAATCTATAAAAGTCTTGTAACCATCTCTTGTTGACTAAGCTATGGTAAATAATGGTAGTTTAGATGACCAATTTGCTCATGCCATAATTTGCTCACTGAATCAGTGTGTGGGACCAAAGCTATAGAGGAAGACTAAGGCACAAAGTGGGAAAATGAATAAAGTTGAGTATTATTGTCAACTTTTCCCATTGCAACTAAGGCATTATCCTCAAATTTTTTGATTGATATAGAATTGGGTGTGAACTCAACTTTCTTACCAGTATCAAAGTAAGTGATTTGGTAGATAAAAAGAGAGTTAGTTGATAACTCTAGCACATAGAGGACATCCTCAAATACACCACTATCAACATCAACTATACTTTTTCTTATAACATCTACCTTAGAATCATCACTTATGAGAATATGAGGCAAGGAACTTGGTTCTAATCTAGAAAATTATTCTTGATCAGAACCCATATGGTGTGAAGCATTAGAGTCAATGACCCATGACTTGGGAGAATTTGCCAAGGCAACTAGTGCTATAGCTTTTCCTTTCCCTAAATTTGGAGTGGAAGAATATTTTGAAGAGGATTGATTGATGTTATTATTTTTTAGAAGACCCTTAAGTTCATTAATCTCTTTCTTCCAATAATCTTATTCACTATGAAACCCCTTTTTGCAATAAGGACAAGGAGTTTCCATCTTTTTTTGTGAATCCCCTTTCTTTTTAGTGGATTTATAATCTCCTTGTGAGGAAGATTGTTACCCTTTATTCTTATCTTTTTGTGACTTAATATGATTATTGTGTTTCTTTTTACTTAAACTTGTAATTTATGTTGATGTTGAAACTTGATTATGTTGAGGTTGACATGAAACTAGAGATTGATATTTGGATGACTTGATTAGACCCATAGCTATTAACTTTTCTTCTTCAGCCATTAGAATCTTAGAGAATACCTCAAAGGTAGGCATTTGATAAGATGTGCCCAATGTGAGCTGATGAATCTAAAAGCTAGAGTCAAATGATGAATATTCAAGACCTAATTTGTGTAAGGCACTGAAAATCAATTGAATATCCTTTTTATCAATTTTACATTCAAAAAGTTATGCTCTAAGATCTATGACTTTAGTGATGTAGTCTTGTATTGTAGCATAACTTTTAGGATCCAAACTAATGAGTTCATTGTCAATTTGGTAACCATGAACCTCATCTATTTTTTCAAACAATGATGCTAATTTATCCCAAGCCTCTTTTAGATTTGTACATTTTTCAAGATGGAAACTCAAATCTAAAGAAATGTAAGACCGAATGCATCCAATTACTTTAATAGTTTCAAAGAGAAAGTATTGTAACTCTTTTGCATCAGCAAGTGGAGTAAGAAGAGTTGTTATGTAAGGTGTATATCCTAGCATCATTAATGCATTCTAAGAATTTTGTTTCCATGCATTATAGTTGTATTTTGTTAATGGTGGGAACTTAGGATTCCCCATGATGTAATTAGAAATAAATTGTCACAAAGTAGAAATCAAAGTATAGAACACACCATAAAACCCCCCTGAATTACTAAGTTTCATCCCACCTAGAAAAAAAATTTATCACTTTATAATTGAGTGTAATTACAAGGATGATTATAATTTTTCCAGTTTACAAAAAGCTTATTTAGGCCCTCTAGTCTAAAAGTACAAAAAATATGGACTTTATTATAAAAATTTCTACACCAATGTGTTTTGTTTGAAAAAATATTAACTTTAAAAAAAAATGGGACCTCAATTCAAGGTTGTATGTGAAATTTATGAGCCTATAAAGTTGAAAAAATGAGGATGGGTAAGAACTGTTGTATAAAAATCTAAATTCTAGAAAAATCTATGAAAATTGAAAGTACAACAATGAAGAACACAAAATTTTAAGCTATTTCAAAAAAAATTGCTCAAAAATACCTCTCAGTGTTCAAATGGTAGGCTCTCAAAGTTGGCCTTTTAAATATACCTATCGATCCGTGAGGCCTACTAAAAAAAAAAAAAAAATTGGCCTGCACAGTCTGTATGGTCCGTATGACTATACTTGGGATCAAAAAAAATTCTCTTACGGGGTGACTGTGTCCAAATCAAACAAATTTTATATGGATCTATAGGTTTTGACATCTTTATAACATAATCATGAGGTCTATTTTGCTCAAAAACACTTAGATTTGTAGGTACTTACTGGATTTGGATGTGGTACTTCTTGATCAAACCCTTGCCAATTTTGCCTCATGTGCCCAATGTGGACAAAATTGTAGACAATTTTGACTATCTCAGGTACTCTAAACTTAATGGTAAGCTCAAAAATTCTTCACAAAGCTCCAATTTGTGTCTGTATGCAAAATCAAAAAACCAATCCTATATCTGGATATTTTTCTCTTGAATATTTAGCAATCTATAGATTCAAGATAGCTTTGGTGCCATGTTAGAATCAGCTACAGGATCTAATGAATCTAATAGAAATCATAAATAAGAGATAAAATAGTAATAGTAATAAATAATAATTATATATCTAAGATAATAACAAAAATAAATAAATAACTCAAATATGATGAATTACTCTAATAATTCAATATTAATTTGATATGGAATACATAAATATTCATTGCTTATATAGAACAAAGCGTGAATGATAAAGATCAGGGAACTCACACAACATATGTATTTCAACTGATATCTATCTACATGAATAGTGGAGTACAACTCCACACTAACAAGATAGGTGTCCAAATTGTGCAAATGATCAACATAAGTTGACTATTAGTTAAACAATCTTATCCTATCTTACCCTGAATAGTGGAGTGTAACTCCACTATAATAAGATAAGTGTCTAAGTTAACTACTAGCTAAGCAAGCTTACCCTATCTAGTGCAAATTATTAATAAACATAATAAACTAATTATAATAAGTAATTAGTGCACCAAAATAATAAATAATAAATACAAGTAAATGCAATAAATCAAATAAATGCACCAATAAAAACTATAATGGTGTAGTGTTGGGGCATCCTTGAAAAAAGGGAGAAAGTAGAGACTAAGAATAATTAAATACATATTATGAAAAAATAGGGAGGATGAAGAGTGAGAAGATGAAACAATATTTACAAGGGTAATAAAAACACAAACACAAGAGGAAACAAATATAATATAAGGGGGAGGATTGAAAGACTAATTAACTAGAAAAAAATTGGAGACATTGGCTCGGTAAATATGAACAAAGACTCAAATTTACTAGGAAAACATTATTAAATAATTATTAACACCTAATTGTGAACCTATAAGAGGAGTGATTAAAGGATACTATTCTTATTTCTTTGATTATTTTAACCTATTTTTTATTTAACAATTATAATTTATTTTTAAGGTATAAATATTTTAAAGATAAAAATGCTAAACGTATATAGTTATTCAAAAATCTGATTTCACCTTGTTAAATATAGAAACATGAAATTTTGGGAAAAAATAGAAAAAAAATTAACTTAGATATATATTTATGATTGATTGCTTATAATGCTTGAAAATGAAAATAAACATAAAATAAGACTACTATTGTTTAAGATTAGAGATAGAATTTGAAAATATTTTTTGATAGGACCACATTTCCTAAACAACAATAAATGTTTTTCATGTTTGTTTCACATGGAGTTATTTGTAATGAAATAATGTTTGTTCCAAATTATGTGCATGTGTCTTTTAATTTATATGTATTTTGTTAGTTCCTAGTTATACACCTCTTATGTTCATCCTTGCACACTTGAATAAAATGGAAAACAAAGGTGAAAAACTTACTAGTATGCCATTATATTTGAGGGGGGGTTTGGCATCTAGAATGGACCAAATGTAGAAAATTACTGAGAGGCACCTATAGAGGGTATGGTCATCTCCTTGATACTTTTGGTTCTACCTAAACAAAAGTGAGAGGACCTATAGGGTAGCTTTTTCACATGGAGATATTTTTTAATTCAACCTCCATGGGGATTTTTGCCACAGGGAACAAATATAACTAGGGCATAACCAATTTTTCACACTTCACCCATGAAGGGTTGTCACATGAAATGCACAAATGCTATAATTCATATACAAACTACTAAATATAGATAAGGAAATTAATGTAATATTTATTCTATAAAATATTCAACAATAGGGGTGGAATGGAAAACTATAGCACTATGCTTTAAAACAAAAAATGTAAACACATGTTAAGTATATAATATTTATGCATATGTATGAAAATAACACTTATAGTATGCAAATGGTGTATTATTTGCAAGGTAGGATAGGCTAGAACAAATTATATGATTAAAAAAGTAGAGGGTGGCATGTTGGTGGCTTCCAAATAAGAGGGTGTCTTGCATTATTTCATGAAAATATTCCTCAACAAAGATGCAAAAAAAAACTCAAATGTAAGCTAATGGGAAATACCAAATGATCCTTGACAGACTATAAAATACACTAAAACTAATCTTTCAAATGCATTTCTATATTGAATCCATAAACTTAGGGTTCCCTAATAAGTTATTCAGTAATAAATTCCAAAATAATGTAGAAAGGGATTTATAATCCAAATTGAATCCCAAAATAACAATTAGTAATGGGTGTAAAACAAGATATCCAGTCAAAAATATTATCAAAATAGATCACTGCACTTCGTCAATAATAAATAGCAAAGAACCACAATCATTTTCATTAACTTGAAATGAAATCTTACAAACATCAATACTTTAAAATGTTGCCATGGGGATAAGCATGGTGAGATTGCTCTTTTGACAAGGGAGACACAAATATGCTCTCAAACCTCACTAATGTTTTTATATCTACAACCACCTTAGTGAGGGAGATAATATCTACACATGGTAATTGATCCTAGAAAAAACAAATTAGAACCTAGACTTGGAGAAAATGGACACCTAAAACATCAACCAACAACAACCAACACAATGACCAACCAACCCCTTGAATAGAGGATAATCCCTCTATTCATACATTTTCAAATCTATAACTATGGGTCACAACTTGAAATTTTTAAAAACAAACTTTCAAGTCTACTAGTATGTTTCCATCTAGAAAAATATTCCCTCACCATGCCTAAAATCTTCATCCATTTGCAATAAAAATCAACCTTCTAATGGAATCTAAAAATATTGATGAATATTTACAAATAAACTTTTATTTCATGGTGAGAGATTCCTTTCACATGAGATGGAATGATAATATTAATAGTAGAGGGCTGAACAAACTTGTCTTTATGTGGAACTGCCTGAAGATGCCTTAGACAATTTGCTTACACAGCTAGAAACTCTTGGATAACTTCCCTCCCTCTCATGCATACCATATAACAACCTGATTTTCCATTTTTTGGGGGGAATATTATGGATCCATGTTTCTCTAAATTATCTTCTCTAGAGTGGCCCACCTTGGATTTCAAGCCTACAATTTCTCACTCATGGAGGAATAAGCACAATAATGAAATAATGCAAAAGACTGAGATCACTTTTTACTTTTGGCTCCAACTTGTTTTTAACATTTTATATTATTTTTTTTTAATTTTACACATCTGGCCTTTTAGGTCTTCCTCCATATTTTTTAATGTAAAAATGCATTAGTTTTAACTTTTGATTTACTTATCTAAATCTTGGTCCCTCTCACAAATTTGCCATGTTGACCTATTGTTAGTGGTGAAAGCTCCACTAACTACCTACACAAGATCCTTGGATGTGTTGTGCATGCCTATGTGGCATCACCATGTCACTCAATTAACCAATATCTTTGTTTTATATTGACCTCAACATCACTTGTCTCCATGTAGTTAAACTTCATTAAAATGTCCATGATCATTTGGTACCGTCGGATCTACTCATTCAAGCAAATATGGACCATAGATATATGTCTAGATCATTGTTGTTGTGACACATATCACTACCACATTCAACTTAGACCCTTTGAAAATTCCATCTTGTCTCACACCATTAGATTTTCTTACTTGATCAAATGCATGCCATTGATCTCAATCTGAAGAATCAATTGTCATTGGTTGTCTATAGGTCTTGTACCAAAATGATGCCACTTGGAAACTTTATGGGATCTTTACATCCTACTCTATTATTTATATTAGGATAATATGTTCTTGCCAAGTGGTGGTCTCACATTCATTCTAAGCCTTATTTAAAGGTCTTGACTTAATATGCACTATATATTAGATTATGTACACTTAAATATGTATCATCAATCTCTGGGAATGTGCTCGATCTTTAGCCTGTGACCATGTATTAAATGTTTAACTATCATCCTATTATATATTTTCATCCAATCAAATGTGCATCATCATATTTTAATCCATGATATTAAGCATGATTTATTCATTTCAAATATTCTCTATTCCTTTGAACACCATCACGTAGCATGGTATCACCTTATACTTCTTGACATTTTAACCTATTTTGCTCACCATCGGATCTCTAATAGATTTCCCATGATGGTGACACTTATCAGTATCTCACTTTTCCTATGAATTTGTTTAAAACATTAACCTTCTATTCGCCATCGATTAGAATCTTTCATTTCACTGTGTACTATTGATCAATGGGAACCTGATCAAATTTTAATCATGCCCTACAAGCTCAACACTTATGCAATCTGAGCAAATTTATTTGGAGATTTTTGTCACCTAGAATTTTTATCTACGGCATTCCTATCTATGTAATTTCTATCTTTGGAAATAATTTTTGTGATCTTTTTATCTTTGGCACTTCTACTTTCATTTAACCTTTGGTCTTTGGAACTTTTATTCCACAACATTTATTCACAACAATCTATCTTTGGAATTTTTTTGAGACAATTATCTCAGACAAAATGTCTGAGATAATTTTGTTGAATAATTTTGGCTTCACACTTTTCATAATATATTTAAACATTATCAGACCTTTTGTTGTGGATAAAATACCCTCAATAATTTGGCCTTTATATTTTTGTCTTCATCAAGATAATTAATTTGGACATTTTGTCTGAAATAATTTCCCCAAAGAAATTGGACTTAACATTTTGTTGAAGGAAATGACTTCACACTTTTTCCAAAGAAAATGAATTTTGTTGAGATTTTTGTGTGGTAAAAATTCCCAAAGGGTAAGTTCCATTTGGATATTTTACCATAGACAAAAATTCCAAAACAAATAAGGACTTTAAATTTTCTCAACATAATGAAATTCTTTCAGACTTTTTGCATGGGAAAATTTCCTGAAGGAAATAGGCCTTCAGAATTTTTACCGTGATAAAATTTTTAATAAAATTCTTTTGGATTTTTTGTATAAACATTTTATCTAAAACAAAATAATACTTTGTACTTTTTTGAAACTTTGCAATTCTTTCAAGCTTTTTATCGTGGACAATTTTCCCGATAGAAATAAGTCTTTGAACTTTTTGCATGAACAAAAATCCCAATTACTTATTTTTTTCAAGAAAAATATCTTAAAAAAAAATGATAAAACCCTAAGACTTTATATTCATTAAGTAAATACCTAATTAAGATAGCCAATTTTAACATGAACTTGACCTTGGAGTGAACATTTGAAGATAGAAATTGGGATAAGGACTTAGTCATCTATACTTGACTAGGGATGAACTTAGACATTTTCACTTCATGAGGGCTCAATTAATTTAATGTAATTTTTGGCACTAACACTGACTCTTGGCTAGGTAATCATACCCACTATGAGTGTGCAAAGAACCCCAAAATGTAAAACTAGGTGCCAATTCATCGGGTCATAGAGTCAAGACTTAACAATTTTTAGCAAAAAAAATGTAGAGACTCAAAAAAACATGGTAGACTTAAAAAAATAGATTAAGAGGATTTGTAAATGAACACATGATATAAACATGAAAGGAAATTTTAAAAATAAGGCCCAAAGTAGATCGGTAACAAAGTGATGAAATAACAAAAATAAAAAACTATACACTATATACTAATGTACATAGGTACAAACCCAATCAAGTGTTTTAAATGTCTACCATTGACTAGCAGCCCCAATATTTCACCATCTAAGTCTTTTAAGAAGAAATTATTCTCCCCAATCTGGTATTCAATGGAATAGGGACCCATCCACAAGGCATCAAATTTTCCATGCTTTCCCTTTTTCTCTTGCCTATTGTCCCAAAGTAGAACCAAATCACTTACTTAGAAGGTTCTTGGAGTGACCTTCCTATCAAATATATTCTTCAACTTTTCCATGAACTTGAGGTGTCTTTAAATATTTTTTCTTCTAATTTCATCAAGCTCTATAATCTTGTTCATCCTACTTTCATAGTGGTTGATATACTCATCATTCTCTAGTTGTTGCATGAGATGATAGGTTGGTTCTTGAAAATTCATAGGTAAAACTACTTGATCTCCATAAACAAGCTCCAAAGGGCTTTTGCTTGTAGCTATCTTAGTCATAATCCTATCAACCCATATGGCAAACTTTAGTTATTCACCCCACTTATTTGCTTCCAATTTTTGCCTAATAATTTTGAGAAAGTTCTTGTTACTTGATCCTGCTTGCCTATTCCCCTAAGGATTGTAATTGGAAGCGTAAGTCAACAAAATCCTATAATCTTTTCATAATTCCACCAAAGGTTTAGCTTTAAAACTCATGGCATTTTCTATAATTATCTTTATAGGCACACCAAATCTACAAATAATATGATTCAGTAAAAAATCCATTACTACCTAGTGTGTTGCTTTCTTTATAAAGACCACTTCAACCCATTTTATGAAGTATTTAGTTGAAACTAGTATCTATATATGTCCATCACTTGATGAATCAAAAATTTATCTAATTAAATCCATTCCCCATTATTTTAATGGGTCATCAATCATCACAAGTTGTAAGGGGAGATAACTTGAAGCTTTCATCCTCCCAACAAAATGTTGACACTTCTCACACTTTCTAACTTTCTAAACAACATCCTTGAACAATAATGGACACCAATAACCATCTCTCAAAATTTTATGAGCTATAACCTTAAGCACAAAATGGCCACCACATACTCCACTATGGAAATCCTCAATTAGGTCAATAGTCTATTCTTCCAGTACACATCTTAGGAGAACCTCATCTAGATTTTTCCATGCTAGTTTGTTCTCAATAAAGAGATATTTATGGGAGAAAAGTTTTAGATTTATTATTTGATTCTTGTCCAAGTCAGGTAGATAACTCAAATTTTTCAAGTAGTAAACAATATCTCTATACCATGGAGATATGTTAAATTAACTCAATGAATCATCAACATTACAAACAATAGTGTTTACCTCAACATCTTGTAAATTGGTCTCATTCATCATATTGGTTAAACCCATCCCTCTTAATAAATTTTTGGTTTGAATATCCATGTCATACTCTTGTAACTTGTTGACCCACCTGCATCTCTTGCTACATACTTCAGTCTAAATCAATGTGTCCTTCACCATGGTATGTAGGACATAAGTAACAATATTTGAACTCAGAATATAAGGCCTAAACATTTTGATAGCCTTCAAGAGAGTGAAGTCTTGCTTTTCCATAATGGTATAATTCAATTCATGACCTTGCATAGATTTACTAAATAAAGCTATGGGTTGATCATGATCATCTTCATTCTTTTGTAACAAAATAACAAGAACAATATTATATGATGTAAAAGACAATATTCTAAAATGGCTTTATGTAATCAAGGTTGGCCAAGATAGGAGTAGACTTTAAAGCTCCCTTGAATTCATTGAATGCTTGTAAGGCCTTCTCCTCCCATTTTATGGTATGGTCATTTTTCATCATAAAAGTAATAGGTAGAGTAATCTCTTCAAAATTGGACACAAACCTCCATAAAAAGTTAATTTTTCCAAAGAAGGATTGAATTCCTTTCTTAAACTACAAGATAGGCACTTTGTAAATGGCTTCAACCCTCTCAGGGTCAATCATGACACCATCCTTGGACACTATATATCTTAGAAATTTGGCCTTTTATACTCCAAAGTGGCAATTTTTTGGATTAAGTAAAATGTCAAACTCCCTATATCTGATCAACACTTTCTCTAGATATTCTAAATGTTCTTATCTAGTCTTGGAGTACACGCTAATGTCATCCTGATATATATTAATGCATTGGTTAATTATCCTTGAAAAATCAAGATCCATAGCTCACTAGAATGTTGCACCAACATTAATCAACCCAAAAGGCATCCTCATATATACATATGTTCCCCAAGGTATAGTGAACATAGTCTTGGATCTCTCAAAGTCCACCAAAAAATGGTTATACCTTGAGAATCCATCTAAAGTAGATAACATCTCTGATCCAGTAACACTTTGTAGTAGTTTCTCCATATTGGGTAGGGGATAATTATATTTTAAAGAAACTTTTCTCAAATTCTTTAAATCCACACACAAGTAGATGTCATTTTTATTTCTCATAGAGATTAAATTTTAAACCCATGATAAATACCTAATGGGATGAATGATTCCACCATCCCTTAACTTCTTTAACTCATCTCACATCTTAGTGGCCAAGATGGGGTTAATAGGTCTTTATTTTTTCTAAAAGGCTTGTTGTCAGGCTACAATGGGATGACATGATGGAATAAATCATCCCTATATGATTTTATCTTAGAATAATACCATTATAGACAATCCTGGTACTTCTTTAATAGTTACATGTAAGTTTTCTTCTCAGCTACACTTAGGTGAGTACCCAACCAAGCCTTCCTTGGATTCTCATGAGAACCCAAGTTGCACTCAGTCACATCTTTTAAAATGAATGAATGTCAAGACTTGATTCTATCATCTCCATCAAAATATGCTTATAAGCTTACCAATCCTCTAGGGAGTGTGTTTGTCTTCAAATGACTAACATCCTTCCCAAATAAGGTTTCCTTTCTATCACAAACCTGAATAATAGATTCCAAGTCTATGATTTGATCATGGAACTCAGTCTCATAGTTTAGAAACCTCTTAATCTATTCATCATCATCAAATACCTACCAATGATGAACATTATATAGGATTTAAGGATTGAAAATCACCTCCACTTGGTACTAACAATGAGGGCTTATATTTTTAATATCAAACTAAGAACCTAACTCTACAAGTCTATCAACCTCTTCATTAAAACTTCTATCATGATAACAAATGTTGAATGCATCAAATAATTCAAGAAAATCATAAACAACATTTTGATATTATTTTAACCTTTTGTTCTTGGTGGCATAAGCATTATAGACCTGCTTAACCACTAGCTTAGAATCACCCTTGACAATCAAACTTTTAATTAAATATTCACAAGTAATCCTTAAACCAAGCAAGAGTACCTCATAATCAGCAGTATTATTCATACACTCAAAGGATAGTTGAAAAGAAAACATGAAACATTTACCATTAAGGGCATAGAAAATAACCCAAGCTCCATTTCCAATATTTGACTAAGCCCCATCAAATCACATATTCCAAACTATGATTTATTTATCAAGTTCATCATTAATAACAATAAGTTGTTCACTAGTATCAACATTCCCAACAAAGTTGCCTAGCTTGACATCCATGTACATCACTTCATTAAGAGCACATTTTAGATCTTTAATTACATGTAACATCTTTGGCTCTCTATAAATCCTAACCATCTCACCCTCCAATAGAATGGTGGTGTAAAAAAGGTCCATCTTCACACTTATACCCATATTAGTAGCCTATTTAAGTGATAGAAGCATCCCCTACTTAGGTGAGTAGTCCATAACTACCACATCCATATTCAAATACTTTCCTAGATGTACTACCAATTATACTACCAGCCCCTTGACTTGTTTGACAACTGGTACCTCTCATGAGTCCATGTCATAAAACTTGCCAAAGGCTAATGTAATATTCACTCTAAGCTCATATAAGACACCTAGGGGCACAACATTATAAGAAGTTCCAAAATCAAACATGTAGTTATGAATAATCAGACCATTGATTATTAGGGTTGTATAAAATGGATCCACATTCAGATGACTTTATACCAATGTAGTTCCCTAATAGACCTTTGAGGTAGGTTTAATAACTTCTTTTGATTCTTCATCACTTTATAGGGGTGTTTGGGGCAACTCAATTTCATTTGTAGTAGACTTCTCACCAAATTTCAAATATTCAAATGCTCTCTTCCTATGTCTAGGTATTCTTAATAACTCAACAAGTGGCACAGTTATTTTCATTTGGCTCAACACTTAGGCTATATCACATATGCTATATTTAGGAAGAGGTGTATTTGTCAAAAGGGTAACAACACATTCAAATGGAATACAATCACTCAAGGCTTAAAGTTGGGTAGGCTGGGATGGATTGACATTTTTAATAATAGCCTTCAAAGGTGGATTTTATTTAACCTCATTAGTACCCTTAGGGATACTAGACAATATAGGTACTCTATTCTTCGATGGATAACCTCTTGGCTTAGAAACTTGGAAAATTTACACTAGATTTGAAGATTTAAGGAGTATGATAATTTTTTTAGCCTCCTTATTAGCAGCCCCTACCTTTGGATTTGTAAAGGTAGTGCCTTACAGAGAAGCAGCTTGATATTTGCTTCTCAAGTGATACTCCTTATCTTGGGAAATTGTTGCATTAATTAGCAATTGCCTATCCTTAACTAAATGAATTCCCCCATCATATTTCTTAATCATCATAGAGCATAAGAAATCAAAATGATGAATGAGAAATTCATATGCTTGTGCAATATTAATGTCACAAGAAAACTAGGGAGTTGTGATACTTATTTTTTCAATTGCACTCCAAAATTTATCAATAATAGTATCACTCAACAATTTCATGGAGGTAGTCATCTCACTTCAGGGGCTTTGATAATTGAACATCAAAATCTCATCACCAGATAAAATAGACTCAAGTTCATCCACATCTTATTCAATCAATTTAGTTGTATCATATGGGGGATGTGGAAGGAAGCATTTATCACACCAATCAATATAAAATTTTCATTCTATAGCATTCACCTTGGCATTTAAAACATTAAACACTTCATTTATAGACCCCCTATTCTAATTTATATCCATTCTTTCTTCACATGCAGGCTTCTTCCCTCTATCATTATCTCGATGGTGGAAAGCATGCCTTCCATGTGCTTGATTTAGATTTGGATCCCTCTCTTGACTAGAAGATGCATGAGGGATCCCATTTTTGTCTCTAGCCAACTTGTATGACATTTATTTGATAGCAAAGGCTAAAGTTTTAACACTCTCCTCAAGGTTGGCTATCTTTATTGACTGTGTATTTTTAGGATTGACCAACTTCTCATTGGCCTACTTGTTCATGGGCTTTCCAATAGCCTTTATGTTGTTCTCAATTTGGATGGCCATATTGAATTCTAACCAAGTTAGTGGGAGCCTTGTCCTTCAAGTACTATGTAACCTTCTTATCAAATGCATCACATTACTTTATCGAGCGCATTATATCACTAGGCCTATTGTTCCTAGGTTGCTACATCGTGGTCTTATTTAAACCTATATTGAAGTCCTACACACACTCATTAGGATTCTTCTTAATGTTTTCAAATTTAGCTAAGAGAAACCTTGGATAAATCCTAGCACCATACTAAATTCTAAAAACTTTATGCATCTCTTCCCATGAGTCAATGTATCCATCGAGAATGGAATTAAACCATTCATGAGTGTCCTCTTCTAGCGTATACATGAATAATTTAATGCACACATCCTCATACTCAACCTCATAGTCTTCAATAATATACTAAAAGCCCCTCAAGTGATGATCACCACTCACTATATTATTCCCTTGGAACCTTGGAAGGCATTTCCTTACTTTGTTTGGGACTTCATTAGGATTGCCTACCATTTCATCAAAACTAATAATCCTAAATCTGAGAACAAAAAATGTAGGATGCTCATTCTCATCTTGGTCCCTATGCCTCATGATTGGTTCAATGTGAGGTTCAAGAACAAATGGCAAAGGGATATGAAGGGGTGAATGAGGTGGACTTGGTGGATCAAACTTTGGAGGGTATTTATCTAGTTGATAAGGAGCTTAGTAATACATAAGACTATAGGTTTCAAAGTTTTTAGGATAGCTATGATAGTCCTCAACAATGGGAGGGTCAATAAATATTTCAAGATTATTAGAATCTTGACAACCCTTAGTAACTAAAATTTTCCCTTCGATAGGCCTCAAAACATGTCCCCTTCTTTAAGGAATACTTAAGGGTGGGACAAGTTTCTTAGATAGGTCACCTTTGAAAGATGATCTCAGTCCTTCCATCTTTGCAAAAAAGAAAATACACAAAGCCAAAAGTTAGTAGAATATTTAGAATAGGCACCAATCTTCCTTGAAACCAAGAAATAAACATAGAGTCACCACTATAATCATAATTTTAGAATATAATAAAAAACTATGATACATGTTGAAAACAAACTTTGCTGAAATTAATGATGAGAGTAAAAGAAAAGGCACTAAAATCTTTTGAATAATGTTCAAAATATAAAAACACCTTCCAACATGTAATATTAATCAAATATTTACAATAAATACATCAAAATTTAAATTTTCAAGACTTAAAATTGCCTAACACATCCCTAGTGGAGTGTTGTGGTGTTGACAACCAAGATAGTCAAATTAGTAAAGTAATAGTAGAGAACTTCATAACATAATATACTTATAGCTCTTTGGAAGAGACCTCAATAAAACACAAGTAACCAATATTTCAATTTAGTCCTTGGTAACACAGGTGATAAGAATTATTCCCAAATAATGGTGCCAATTGAGTGGTGACATTGATGAACCAAAGATAATCAGATCAATACAAATATAGGTAGAGAACATTCAAACTTGAATTACTTAAAGCTCTCTACAAGATTCCTTAATAAAACAAGTTCTATGGGTGTCTTTAATCCCTAGCAATGGTTCCAATTGAGTATTGGTTCCTAGTTGTACACCTCTTACACTTGGCCTTGCATACTTGAATAAAATGGTAAATAAAGATGAAAACCCCACTAGTATGTCATTATAGCTGGGGGAGGGTTTAACATCTAGAATGGACCAAATGAAGAAAATGACTAAGAGGCACCTACAAAGGGTATGGCCAAATCCCTACTACTTTTAGATCTACCTTAACCAATGTGAGAGGACCTATGGGGTAGGTTTCTCACATGGAGAGATTATGCAATGCAACCTCTATGGGGATTTTTGGCATAGAGAACAAATATGACCAGGGCATAACCAAGTTTACACACTTCACCTATGAAGGGTTGTCACATGAAATACACAAATGCTCTATGTCATATACAAGATATGAAATATAGATGAGGAAATGACTGCAATCTTTATTCTATAAAATATTAAAAAATAGGGGTCGAATGGAAAACTATAACACTATGCTTCAAAACACAAAATATAGACACATGTCAAGTATATAATATTTATGTATCTACAAGAAAATAACACTTATAGTATGTAAATGGTGTATTATTTATAGGGTAGGACAAGGTAGAGCAAGTTAGATGATTAAAAAAGTGGAGGGTGGTGTGCTAGTGGCTTCCAAATAATAGGGTATCTTGCAGTATTTCATGACAATATTCATTAGCAAATATGCAAAAAAAAATCAAATGCAAGATAATGAGAAATACCAAATGATCCTTGATAGAATAGAACATAAATTAAAACTAATCTTCCTAATTCCTTTCCCTATTGAATCCATAAACCTAGGTTGACCTAACAAGTTAATCATTAATAGATTCTAAAATAATGTAGAAAGGGGTTTATAATTTAGATCGAAGTCCAAAATGACAACCAGTAATGGGTATAGAACAAGATTTTCAGTCAATAATATTATAAAAATGTATCACTACACTTCATCAATAGGAAATAGTAAATAACCAAAAGTATTTTCATTAACTTAAAAATAAATCTTACAAGCATCAATACTTCAAAATGTTGTCATTGGGACAAGCATGGTGAGATTTCTCTTTTGACAAGGGAGACATAAATATGCTCTCAAATCTCACTAACAGCTATACAAATGCAATCACTTTAGTGGGGGAGACAAGATCTACACATAATAATTGATCCTAGAAAAAAAAAATTTAGAACCTAGACTTAAAAAAATGGACACCTAAAACATAAACCAACAATAACCAATACAAAGGCAAACTAACCCCTTCAATAGAGGATAATCCCTCTATTCAGACATTTTCAAATCTGAAACTATTGGTCACAACTTGAAAAATTACATAACTTTCAAGTCCACCAATATACTTCTAGCTAGAAAAATATTCCTTTGCCATGCCTAAAATCTTCATCTATTTGTAAAAAAAATCAATGTTCTAATGACCTTTACAAAGAAAGATGAATATTTTCAATGAACATTTGATTTCATGGTGGGATATTCCTTTCACATGATCTATAAGGATAATATTCATGGTAGATGTCCAAACAAACTATGTCTTTATGTGAAACTACCTGAAGATGCCTTTGACCACTTGTTTGCATAGCTGGAAAATCCTAGGCAGATACCTTCCATCTCATGCATGCCATAGAACAACCAAATTTTGCCATGATTTCTTGGAAATATTTTTGATCCATGACCCTCTAAATGATCTTCTCTAGAGTGGCTCACCTTGTATTTTTAAGCCTACAATTTCTCACTCATGGAGGAATAAGAATAACAATGAAACAATGCAAAAGACTTAGGTCACTTTTAACTTTTTACTTTTGGTTCCAACTTCTTTTTCACATTTTAGATTTTTGTATTTTTTATTTTCCACATCTATCCTTTTAGGTATTCCCCCATATGTTTTAATGCAAAAATTCATTGGTTTTAACTTTTGATTTACTTGGGTAATTCTTGGTCCCTCTTACAAATTTGCCATGTCGACATATTATTTGTCATGAAAACCCTACTAACTACTTGCATAGGATACTTGGATGTGTCATACATGCCTATGTAGCATCTTTATGTCACTTATTTCACCAAGATCTATGCTTTACATTGACCTCAACATCACTTGTCTCCATATATGGTTAAACTTCATTGAAATGTCCATGATCATCTTGCACCATTAAATCTGCTCATTTAAGCAAACATGGATAATATATCTATGGTTGGATCATTGCATTTTTGACACATGTCACTACCATAATCAAATTAGACCCTTTGAAAAATTCATCTTGGCTCACACCATTGGATTTACTCTCTAGAGCAAATCCATACCATTGATCTTGATCCTAAAGTTCAAATGCCATTGGCTATCTATAATTTTTATACCAAAATGGTGCCACTTGGTAGCTTCACAGGCTCTTTGCATCCTACTCTATCAATCCTATTAGTTTGACATGTTCTTTCTAAGTGGTAGTCTCACATTCATTCTAGGCCTTATTAAAATGTCTTATCTTAATATACACCATAGATCAGATTATGTACACTTAAACATGTACCATCAATCTCTAGGAACATGATCAATCTTTAACCTTTGACCATGTATTGACTTTTCAATTATGCCCTTACAATTTATTCCTTGAAAATAGTCTCTATTACTTTGAGTGCCATCATGTTGCATGGTGACACCTTATGCTTCTTGGCCTATTCCACCCACCATCAGATCTCTGACAGGGTTCTCATGATGGTTACACTTGTCATTGTATCGCTCATCCTAGGGATTTATTTTAAACATCAGCCTTCTATGAACCATCAATCTAGATCTGTATGATTCACTATGTACCATTGATTGATGGGAACCTATTCAAGTTTTAATCATGCCCTATGAGCTCAACACTTATTCAATCTAGGCAAATTTATTTGGAGCTTTTGGTCACCTATCCTTTTTGTCCATGACATTATTATCTCTATAATTTATTTCTTTGGTAACAATTGTTGTGGGATTTTTATCTTTGACACTTATACTTTCATTTGACCTTTGGTCTTTGGGACTTTTATTCTACATCATTTCTTCACAACAATCTATCTTCAACATTTTATTAGGACAAAATCTCTGAGATAATTTCCCCAAAGAATTTTGACTTCACACTTTTCATAAAAGATTTGAACTTTATCAGACCTTTTGTCATGAACAAAATTCCTACAAGAATTCAACCTTTAGATTTTCATCTTCATTGGGATAATTGTTTCATACATTCTATCCAAAATAATTTCCCTAAAGAAACTAGACTTAACATGTTGCTGAAGGAATTAAATTCACACTTTTGCCAAAAAAAAATGACCTTTTTCAAGCTTTTTATGTGAGCAAAATGCCCAAAGGGCAATTACCCTTCATACTTTTTACTGTGGACAAAAATTATGAAACAAAAAAGGACTTTACATTTTCCCAACATAATGTAATTCTTTTAGACTTTTTGTATGGGAAAAATGCCTGAAGGAAATAGACTTTCAGACTTTTTACCACAGATAAAATGTCTAATGAAAATCCTTTGGATTTTTTGTACAAACACTTTGGCTAAAATAAAATAAGACTTTGCACTTTTTATAAAACTTCACAATTCTTTTAGACTTTTTGTTGTGGATAATTTGTCTGATGTAAATAAGTCTTTAGACTTTTTACATGAACAAAAAACTTGAAGATGTATTTCCATTGGGAAAAATGTCTTGAAAAAAACATAAAAACCCTAAGCCTTTATACGCATTAAGTAAAGACTGCTTGGAGTGAACATTTGAAGATAGAAATTGGGATAAGGACTTAGTCATCTATAATTGGCTAGGGCTAGACTTAGAAATTTTCACTTGATGAGGGATCAATTTCTTTAATGCAATTTTGGGCACTAACATAGTGTTTCTATTAGAATATTTCCATCCATAAGTCACTATTTTTCTTCTCTTTTCTTTGAAAACCTTTGAGATATTTTTGAGTGCTAGAAATTGTAGACACATAAGTTTGGTCATAATTAATTTATAAGGTTTATTCTTTAAATATTCCTACCCATATGACTTTCACTCTCACACTTTAATCTCATCATCTATTATTCTAAAACATTCATCTATATGTGGGTCTAAAATATTTGGTTACTATTATCATTAAATAGATATTTTAATTTAAAATTCTCAATATATCTAAAAACACCTTCAAGTTATTCCTTAAAAATCATAGTTTTATATATTCCTCTTTGAAAAATATACCCTAGGAAAATAGGTGTTTGAATCACTATTATCCACTTGGATGGTCACGTCCCATCCTAAATAATGGTTGGTTTCTATATTTAAATTAAATATTTTGGTCTTCCCACATGTTTCATAAACTAAACTAGATGAAATTGTCAAATGATATGATTATAAATAAATTTCAAGGATCATTCATTTTACACACTTTCTAGTCACTTGGTACAAGCATACATACTTCTACACATTGAGCGCATCTTCCATATTATACCAAAATTTGAAATATTCATAATTAACAGTCATAATCCAAGTCAAGGAACCTCTAATTAAAATCAAGAGATATCATCATGAAATTATAAATTAACCCTAGGTGGGAGAACTATGTGGACTTGATTTTCCTTGTATTATTGGATATGGAGACATTGGTCAATAATCAAGTGGGTGATTGTTGTCATCTTAGCCTATTACACTCACCTATTCTTCTTGTAGATTTTTAATATATAAATGTTCCTTAAGGGTTTTAAAAATAAACCCTAATTGAAATATATCATATTTATTCTCATCTATAGATTCAACACATGTCATTATTAGTTCAGACACACATTTAACCTAAAAAAATCCATAGTTGATGGAATCAAGTGCACTATGATGTCATCTACCTTATGTGCTCCTATCCAAAAGCATTATCTATCTTTGATTCTATTCTATCATTTATATATTATTGTTTTATCTATCTTTTCCTATTTTATATCTTTCATAGTCAACCCAGATAGGTCCATAATTAGTAAGATTGGGTGCACTGTGTTGTTGTCTAATTATATTATTCATAGACATATCCAATTTCTCATTCTCTATATGATATTTATCCTATAAAGTAATCTCTAATTTTAATCTCCATATTAAAATATTTATTAAAAGAGATCAATGTGTGAGATAAGTATTTTTATTCTTTTAACTATGCCAAAATAGTTATTTTCCATACTCAATATTTGTCAAAATCAGAGTAGTTAAACATTTGTATGTATTTATAATTTTGATATTTATAGTTATATATATAATAATAAACAATTATTTAATAGCTTTATATAAATTAATTCAAATCTAGTATATATTGGGGAGAAACTGATATGGAAAATAAACTTATGAAAATGGAAATAGGAGGGAAAAACATTGTGAAGGATCAACAAATCCTGAGTGAAGGAATAGTTATCCCTTAGATATATATTTGGTGTAAGGGTTAACCTATATATCCATCTATATCTCTATCTATCCATCTCTTTATAGATCTCATATCTATCTATATGGGAGTGGGGCCATCTATATCTATATTAGAGTGGGAACATAAATCTATAGGAGGGGACATGTAGATAGAGTTTATTGGTAGTCTAAGAGAACCTTTATATCCATATAGAGAAACTAATATATAATACTATACTCTATTCTATGAATATATCTCTATGTGCCTATTTATATATGCCTTACCAATTTGGACTAGTTGTATCAAATTGATAATCTAATTATTTATAATAAATGAAATAAAAATTATAGAATGATGGAAAGGTTGATTCAAAATGATAGGTTATTATACACTAAGAACTCTAATGGTAGAAAACAATAGAGAGAACAACAATCTCAAAATGAAAAAATGGCTATCTTTGAGTGATGGAATGATAGACTAAGGAAAACCATAGTTTTGATAAGGAGAGATGGTGGGAATGCTAAAAAATGGTTTTAAAATGTATCAAGTACTAATAAGTATCTAATGATACAACCTTTAAACTTGTCAATATTGTAGAGGAATAGGATTTTGAGTTAGATGCGTACTACTTTGAATCCAAATCACTCATCTATTGGGTCATTGGAATAAGACAAAATTTGGAATTTACGATAAAAATAATATCACTCTAGATTGATAAAAGAAAGCTCCAAATTAATCTCTTGCCTAATAATTTATTTTTATTTATTTCTCTTATTTATAATATAGGTATTTTATCTTGGAAAATAGATCAATATTGTTCATGAGCCAAAGAAGCATCTTTTAAAATAATGGTCTAGAGGATTTAACCCTCTAACCATAAATATGGATGTTATTCATGTATGGTTTAATATCTATGTTCTTCCCTTAGAGTTTTGGGGTGAACATTTTTTATTAAAAAATGGGAAGCTATTGGATAAATTATATTCATGGATGAACTGAAATAATAAAATTTGAATCATAGAATCCATATGAAAAAGTCAAAATTATAGTCTTGATGAATTCAACCATCGTTGGCCATATAAGTGTATCTATTTAGTCAAAGGAAATTAGGATCTAATTGATTCATTATGAGCATATTGAAATTTTATGGTATTCATATCAAACTTACCATTTGAATATGAATTTCCCAAATGGCCATGTCAATAGAAATTCAATAGATAAACAAAATGTAATGCATACTCTTATGAAGGATGATTTAATTTATTATTTTATATCAAAGAAACAACACTACCCTCCTTACCTATAGGTTCAACTTATCATCCCTCCTTTGAAGGTGTAGGTAAGTCATTTTATTCAAAGGCCTCATTTTTTAATGATTGTAATCCATGTTTTATATTTAAGAAACCAATGCAAGAGAAGGAAGAATATATAACATATTGTGAGGTGGATGAGTTGAAGACCCTCTATTTCACATTGGACCTAAGGGATCCTAAAAAAAGGTTGAAGATAGTTTTAAATAGATTTTAGTTTGTGTGTGTGTGTGTGTGTGTGTGTGTGTGTGTGTGTGTGTGTGTGTGTGTGTGTGTGTGTGTGTGTGTGTGTGTGTGTGTGTGTGCAACTTGATGAAAATAACTTTGCATCAGATCTAGATTTTTATGAAATTCTAAGATACTATCTTTGAAGCCTGAATTACAACAATGGCTTTTACTAATTTACATTTATCGACTATGATATGTTTAATCCCAATAGGAAGATCAAGCACAATAAACAAAAAGGATAATATTTATATCTTCTACTGTTTACTATTATTTGGTGAAAGTTTGGTGCTTATGATGGACTTTTTTGTTCTATCATTTGTTCAGGTTAATTAGTAGCCCTATCATGTATTTGATACTTTTATATTTAGTTTTCCATATTTATAATTTATTGTAAAAATGTTTTGGGCCTTTAAAAAATCATATTTAGGCTTAATAAAAAATAAACACTTATTTAATAACAATTAATTTTTTTAATCATATGGTAAAATTATTGGTAAACCCAATCTTTTATTTTTAAGCTTTTAGTTTAAGATTTTATTTTTATTTTTCTTAGTTTTCCTAGAATGTCATGTCCCCTTTCCTAGATGGTGTTAGTCTATACTTTCTTCCCATAGACTAACCAGCATGGTTAGGGAACTCTTGAAGTGTTTATCAGATGGTTTTGGATAGTTTTGGCTAGAAATTACTATTTTTTGTAAGTTAGGGTTTTATATCCATTTTGGGATTTTCAGTGTTGGAAATGAAGTGCCTTGGCAATACCTTTCCAATGGTCTATAGATCACTAGGTTCTGAGATCATTTGGGCCTTTGTTTTAAAGTCCATAAATTATTAATGTTTATTTAATATTAGACTTTAGGTTATAATGGTTAAGTGTCAAAAATGAAATATTAATAAAGTCACTATAGGCTTATTATGGAGCACTCAATTTAATTAACTCCAAAAAGGTGAATAGACCTTCTTGAGATAATATAAAAGCCAAAATGAAAATAAAAAGAATTAATTCTTGACATCTACATTTTATTATATTTTACTCTGTAAAAATAATGATGGTTTGAGAAAACCATCCATTGATTTTGGAGACAAAATACTCCATTAATTGCAGCATTACACAAGTGTGAGAGACCACCCAAGGGTGCTTCTGAATAGCCATACTCAGTGGTTATATTTGTGCTTTATTTTTATGATTTGGCACTATCATGAGGAGCTTCTCATGAAGCTAATCTTAAATATTCAGCATGGTAATTTGAGGGGGATATAAAATAACATATTGTAGGTTTTATTATAGCATTTTGGAGAGATTTTGAGAAGGTTTAATACTTCAAACCAACCATACCATCAACTATACTTGGGTCATACTATCAAGGAAAAATATTACATTTTGTGGTTTGTTTATCTAATATCCTTTGGCATCAAGGCATATTAGGATTGTAGAGATAGAATACTTCATTTGAGGTAGATTGGAATTGATTTAAGGCTATTCCTTACCATTTTTTTGGCATATTAGGGCCATACTCTCATAGCTGGGATGTGGGTATTTTAGAGAGTCTTCACTTAGCCTTTCTGGCACTTGTTTATCCTTGTATGGAGTGTGAGATCAATAGGATATTATTGTTATAAGTCTTAACAGATATATAATACATTTGTAATGAGTTTGTGAGGAAGATTTATTATCTTGAGATACTGTTACAATCATAACCTAGTTTACTTTAATATCAACAAAATGGGTATGTTGTAAGACTAGACCTTCTTGCATATTTTGTTGTGGGTCCTATACCTTATTGATTTATAATGCATTTAAAATGAAATAGAGAAAATTAGTATTTCCATTTTGTTGTATTTTCTAATATATGTATGCATGTGTGTTATGTAATGGGAACAACATCAAACACAAGCAAGTTACAACTTAACTATATAAAACCCATCAAATAGTGAGGAAAAATAGACCTAGATTAGAAAATATAAAGTCCAGAATGGGGTGGGTTAATATAGTGGTATCAGAACAGAAAATCTTTCCATCTTGTGAGGTTATTTTGAACATGAAATTAGGTTTTGATTGATGTAACCAGGTATACACCAATACTACCTTAGATGGAATAAGTCACTGCTAGATATTGAGGTTTCTTAGCATATAGATCTTTTCACAGGTCTTGATATAGTTAGCATCCTAGTAGAAGTAATGGGTGATAGAGACTGTGAAGAACATAACACTTGAGACATCTTGAATGATTTAGCTAGGGGACAAAGAGAGATGTAGTTAAACTTTAATCAAATGATGCAGATGATGGCCAATCATATGTTTGGTATTCTTGGAAACAATAATAATAATAACCATAACAACAATAATGATAAGAACTGGAACAATAATGGTGACAAGAACATTGATGATAAAAATAATGGTAACATGCATAGACACAAGGATGATGAGGATAGGAGACATGAGGGTGAATCATAAATTAATAATAGAGTAGTTACACAGTATATAGATAGTGATAGACCTAGTATACCCACTTTTACACCCAAGAACAATGCACTTGAACCTGAGCCTACACAACTTGAGTTCTAGGATGTGATTTTGAGGGATTGATAGGCTTATAGTAAGGAGTTATAAGCTAAAATGTCTTACTAGGAGTATTCTAATTTAAGGATGAAACACTAACCCAATAGTGGGGTAGGCAATAAAATCAAGATCTCTAGAAGAAAGTAAGTAAAATGACCTTACCATATTTTGATGGCTCGGGGAAGACCATTGCTAAAGCATGGATTCAAAAACTAGATAGTTATCTTCATATCATCCCTATGCCTAAAGGATATGTAATCACTTATGTCTCCTTGAACTTGGATGATAAATCACACAAATGGTGGATCAATGGCATGACTACATTGGGACATGATCAGATTACTTATTATGTTTAGTTGACTACAAGATTAATTGATAGATTTGATAAAAAAGGACCCAGAGATATAATTTAAAGAGTTATCTCAACTCAAACAAATGGGTTCAGTAGACATGTACATTACAGAGTTCTAATAGTTGTTTGTGATGGTCTCTAACATTTTAGAATGCAAACTAATGATTCTTTTCATTGATGTACTACTTGATCCCTTTTGAGGTTGGATAAAGGATATTAATCATTCATCTCTTCAAGAGGCCATGAAAAAGGCACGTGACATGTAATCCTCCACATTGAAGAGTAAATTTGAGTCGAGGGGGTTAATGCATAAGAAAGACAATGATATAAGACACTTCCAAAAAGATTATAGATAGTAACACAAAATTTCTCCCAGGTTGGATAGCGATCAACTAAATGACCTTAGGAGAAAGAAACTATGTTTTCACTGTAGAGATCTATGGGATCTTAAGCACAAGTGTGCTACCCAAGGAAAGGAAAAATAGATAGAATACTTTTATATTGATGAGTCAATGGATTTAGATCAACAATCAGAAGCCAATGACATAGGTTTAGATAGTTCATTTGAGGCATCAAAGAAAGAGGAACAAACTGCTTCACTTACAACACATCTCTCTAGCTTTTAGAGAAAAGGGTCATCTAGGATTTGAGGAGTACTTGGTGGGTAGAGATTTATCACCTTATTAGACACTGGTGCTACCCATAATTTTATATATGAAGGCTTGGTTCAAAAAGGGGACTCAAGACAAAAGAGTTCAAGGGATTTAGGGTGAGAGTGGCAGATGGATTTTTTCTCACCTGTACTAGGAGGATACCCAACCTAACCATTTAGTTAAGTCATTGTGTTTGCAAGGCAAAATTTTATGTGGTTAGCATGGGTGGGTGGATATTGTGTTGGTAATGATATGGATCCATGAATTAGAGAGTTCACCCTCAACTTTTGTACTATGGAAATGAAGTTTGAGTTGAATGAGAAGAGACACATGCTTAGAGGTATGTCAGATGGTGGATTGAGGACATCCTCCTTATGGAGGATGGAGAGGATACTATAGCATGATCAAGTTCAATGGGTAGTAGATATATTAGTGATGCCTGAGGTTCCAAAGTAGGAGAAGTAATAATATCTGGTAGAGATCCAGTCTTTGTTAAATAAACACTCCAAAGTATTTAGTGACATATCACCAGGTAGAGCTCTTGAAAAGGGATTTGAGAACATCATTTAATTTAAGAAAAGTGCCAAGCTAGTTATTAATGTACCCTACAAGTATCCTAAGTGGTACAAGGATGAGATTGAGAAGGCCATCTAGGAGCTTCTCAAGATGGGACATATCAAACCTAGTAAGAGTCCCTTTGCTTATTTTGTGGTACTAGTCAAGAAGAAGGATGGCACACTTAGGATGTGCATTGATTATATGGAGTTAAATAAGAAGATGATCAATAATAGATATCGCATCCCTTAGATTTATGATCTCATTGATGAGTTTAATAGTGCATGCTTTTTCTCTAGGATATATTTTAGATTTGGGTATCATCAGATATGGGTACAAGAGGAGGATGTAGAAAAGATAGAATTTAGGTGCCATTATGGGCACTTTGAGTTTTTGGTTATCCCAGTTGGTTTAAACAATGCACTTTGGTTTAAATAATGCACTAGCTACATTCTAGTCTTGCATGAATAAGGTGTTTTGAGAGAAACTAAGAAAGTCTGTGCTTATCTTAATTGATGATATACTCATACACAATAAGACTTGGGAGGAGAACCTAAGCCACATAGATATTATTTTGGGCATATTTGAGTAGGAGTCCCTTTATGCCAAAATGTCTAAGTGTGAGTTTAGAATGATAGAGTTACTATATCTAGAACACATCATCAGTGTAGAGGGTCTTTTATGTGGATCTAGAGAAGATTTGGGCTATTATTGACTAGCCACCACCAAAGAATCTCTCCTAGCTTAAGGGATTCCTTGGGTTATGTGGGTTCTACTACCACTTTGTGAGGGATTTTTCATAGTCAGCTACCCCCCTTATAGATTTGACTTGGAAAGATGTTTTTTATTGGTCTAGTGGTGCTCAATATTTCTTTGATAGATTTAAGGAATTCATGAGTACGTATCCAATGTTGGCCATTCCAAATTTTAGCAGGCCTTTCAAGCTTTAGTGTGATGCCTCAAGGGAAGGCATTGGTGTAGTTTTGATGTAGGACAAACACCCCATTGAATTTGAGAGAAAGAAGTTGAGGGGTGTATAATGGAGCTACATCATCTATGTTAAGGATATTTTATCCATAATACATGCTTTGGCTAAGTTCAAGTAGTACATGGTTGGGAGAAATTTTGTGGTTAAAATAGATCATAACAACCTAAAGCATTTCTTTGGTCAAAAAGACCTTAATGATAGGCAATAAAAATGGGTCAGTAAACTATAAGATTATGACTTTGACATAGTTTATGTCATTTGTGTGCCTTGGGGGAGATTGCAGAGGATTGGAGGGAATTTATTTCTATAGAGTATGTAAAGTACAAGTGGGCTTCTATGATAATTGATGGCACTATTAGGGATGATGGATACTCAAATGTAAATGACTTAATAATTTACAAGGATAGGATTGTTTTGGTGCTAAGTTTAGACATGAAACAGAGGATCTTGAGGGATTTTCATGATTTGCCTATGGTAGGACATCTAGGTTTTTTTAAAACCTACAGGCAGGTTAGGGAGCAATTCACTTAAAAAGGCCTCAAAATCAAAGTTCAAAAGTTTTTGATGGAGTGCCCAATGTGTCAATATAATAAACATGATCACTCTTTTCTAGGTGGTTTGTTGCATCCCTTACCCATTCCATAGAGGAAGTGGGATTGTATCTCAAATGATTTTATTATGGGCTTGCCCAAATCCCAAGGTAGGGACTACATCTTTGTGGTGGTTGATAATTTAACTAAGTTTTCCCATTTTTTTGCTATATCATCCACTTATACATCAACTCAAGTTGTTGAATTATTCTTTAGAGAGGTATTCTAACTTCATGGGTTTCCACAGAGTATAGTGAGTGATCAAGCTAATAGGTTCCTGAGGAACTTTTGGTAGGACATCTTCAAGTTAAGTGGGACAAATATCACCCCTTGTATGAGTTACCACCCTCAAATATATGGGTGGATTAAGATAGTCAAGTGGGTGGAAAGGGTACCTCAAAAATTACATAGTAGGGTAGCAAAAAGCATGGGTGAAGTGGATTCACTTGGGTGAGTATTTTTACAATACCACTTACCACATGTCTATTTAGATGTCACAATTTATGGCACTCTATGGGTACAAGGATCTAAGCTTCTTGTATTTGTTAGTTGGAGATAATAGATTACCTAAGGATAGAGACCTCTTACAAGAGAGTCAGGACATTATGAGGTATTTGAAAGAGAACATCTAGAAAGGCATAAAACTAGTTGAAGTAGTATATAGATTAGCACAAGGTTGACCATTCTTTTGAGGTTGGTGATATGGTATATCTTATGTTATAACCTTATAGATAGTCCACTCTTAAGAATAATGGTGTATAAAAATTGAAGCCACAGTATTATAGACCATTCAATATCTCCAAGAGAGTTAAAGAGGTGGCTTACGAGTTAGAGTTGTTAATAGATAACAGGGTCCACAATGTTTTTCATGTGTCTCACCTTAAAAAAGCATTGGGGCACAATGTGATACCTTCTATGGAGTTGCCTCTTATTGATTAAGAGTGTAAGTTGGTTTTATTACTTGAGGCCATCATTGACACTAGGGAGAATACAATGAGGAAGAGGGTTATCAAAGAGTATTTGGTGAAGTGGAAGAACCTGTTGGTATAGCATGTTACATGTGAAAGTGAGAATATTTTGATACATCCAAATCTAAGATTGCTTGAGGCAAGCAATCTTAGGGAGGGTGGACTATAATGTCCCATTTCCTAGATGGTGTTAGTCTATACTTGGTTCTCGTAGACTAACCAGCATGGTTAGGGAACTCTTTGAGTGTTCATTGGATGGTTTTGGACACTTTTGGCTAGAACTTACTATTTTTAGTAAGTTAGGGTTTTCTATCTATTTTGGGATTTTTAGTGTTGGAGATGAAGCATCTTGGTGAGACCTTTGCTGCATTCTATAGATCACTATGTTTTGAGATCATTGGGGCCTTTATTTTAAAGTCCATAAATTATTAATGTTGATTTAATAATGGACTTTGGGTTATAATGGTTAAGTGTCAAAATTAAAATATTAATAAAGCCACTATAGTCTTATTATGGAGCACTCACTTTAGGATTATTAAAAGTGACTTTAATTAAATATTACTTCCTAAAAGGTGAATTGACCCTCTTGAGAGAATATAAAATCCAAAATTAAAAGAGAAATAATTCATTCTTGACATCTACATTTTATGAAATTTTTCTCTGCAAAAAGAATGAGGATTTGAGAAAACCATCCATGGCTTTTGGAGATTAAATTCTTCATTAGTGATAGAATTCCATAGGTGTGAGAGACCACCCAAGGGTGATTCTAAATAGCCATACTCAGTGATTATATTTGTGCTTCATTTATATGATCTAACATTGTCATGAAGAGATTTTCATGAAGCTAATCTCATCTATTTAGCATGGTAATTTGAGGTGTATATATAAGAACATATTTCAGGTTTTTTTTATATCATTTTGGAGAGATTTTGAAAAGGTTTAATACTTCAAACTAGTTATACCTAGGCCATACTAGTAAGGAAAAACATTGCATTTTGTGGTTTGTTTGACTGATATCCTTTGGCATCAAGGTGTCTTAGAATTGCACAGATAAAAAATTTAATTTGAAGCAAATTAGAATTGATTTAATGCTATTCTTTATCATTTTATGTGTATATTAGGGCCATACCCTCACATCTGGGACATGGGTATTTCAAAGAATCTTTACTCAACCTTCCTGGTACTTGTTTAGCCTTGTATGGAGTGTGAGATGAATAGGATATTATTGTTATAAGTCTCAATAGATATAGAATACATTTTTAAAGAGTTCATGAGGAAGATTTATTGTCTTGAGCTATTGCTATAGTCATAACCTAGTTTACTTTAATGTCAACAAAATGGGTATGTTTTAAAACCAAACCTTCTTGCATATTTTGTTATGGGTCATGTACCTTATTGATTTGTAATGCATTTAAAATGAAATAGAGAAACTAGGTATTTCCATTTCATTGTATTTACAAATATATGAATTCATGTGTATTATGTTATGGGAACAACATCAAATGCAAGTAGGTTACAACTTAATACAGAAAACCCATCAAATAGTGAGGAAAAATAGACCTAGATCAAAAAATATAAAGTCTAGAATGGGGTTGGTTGATACATAAAAACTTTGTTCTTGCAATTTTAAAACTTTTAGGAGCTATCATTCTAGGCAAAATGGTTAACATTTTTCCCTACATCATGGTTTGAGGGGTATTACCCTAATACTCAATCCATTAGATAACAGTATTCATGTATTTTAGTCTTCATTTACCTTAAGATATATTATAAAATATTATGATTCTATTTATTCTATAGGAATCCATTGCCCATTTGTTCTTTTAGTGCACTCATATGTGATTATCCCCCAAAATTTAATCTCAATATACATTGGAATCCTCCATAGTTAGTTCCTTCATGGCCATACTAATTACTCATACTTGGGATCAAGACATCTGAAAGCCTAAAAATCAAAAACACCCTTACCTAGTTTCCCCTTTTTTATTTGTTTTCAAAACCCCATAAGTTTAAAAATATAAATAATAATGAATAGATCTAATGCACATATTCTAAAGTTCAGTATTAAATTTTGCCTTAACTATCAAGTTATTATTCATTTTTTACATGCATTAATCAAATCCAAAAATAAAAAGGATACAAACATTATGTAAAATATCAAGTTTTATTGTATTCATATTGTTAAAATATCCAATCCAAGTTATCACCTATCACTACCAAGTGACAAAGAGGATGCATTACTCAATTTGTTCTTCTAACTCTAATTAGTCATCCATGACTTCTACTAGAATATACTATTCATACAGCTAATACTACATGGAAATTAATATTTCATCTACAATGGAAAAAATAAATTAGTCAACTTGTCCCTCCTAAACCCACACCACCTCCCTCTAGAAAACACATAGCATAACCAGAGGAAGAGAATGTTTTTGGATAGCATTTCAATAGGTAGAAAACTATGCAATGCACCAAAGTCCATTAAACATAGACCTTCTAATTTATATTTGCATTTAAATTTATCACTAAAATTATTTCATTAATAAATGTGTATAATTTTGAGGTTTCACATGTTGGGATATTCTATATAAAAATTATATTATGCCTTCCCTTATATTTCAAATAATTAAAGAACATTGATAGATTTAAAACCTAAAAGAATAATATTAGAGTGTAATGGGTTTGGGTGACCTCAATCACCCCCTATATTATTGATCACTGACTACATATATAATAATCTAATGAGGAGAATCAAGCCCATGTAGTCATCCCACCTAGATTCAATGTGTGATTTTATTACTTTGACTATATGTATCCATCTAGAATATGGTTTTGATACTTCAAAATAATATCTCTTAACTTAATTTAGAGGGTTCTTAACTTGGATTGTGACTTGTCTTTATGAATATTCAAAAATTTGGGTCAAATAAGACATATTTGATCACTATATAGAAGTGTAAAAGCATATACCAAGTGAATATCAAGTCCCTCAATTAATGACACTTAGTATGCATTTATACATGAATATTTTTAAAATTACCTTTAGATGACCTTATGAAACATGTGTAAATACCTAAAATATTAAATTAAAATTTGGAAATTAGTTATTTTTTAGTGTGGGATGCAGCTGACCTAAGTGGAAAATAGTGAACTAGGTACCTATTTACCTAGGGTGGACTTGTATATAGAGACTAGAGATAAATGAACTTTTTATGGAGTAGTCAAAATATGATTTTTAATAATTATAATAGTTGACATTAGAGGTATGCTTAATTTTAATGGAAAACAAAGGTTTGAACCCACATGCAAAAAAAATTCTTAGAGGAATGACAATAAGAGT